>CANNZV010000676.1:0-237768 GCA_947561585.1 Caprella mutica | reverse complement strand
CTGGAAGTAGTACAAGAGACTGGAAGAAGTACAAGGGACTGGAAGAAGTACAAGAGACGGGAAGAAGTACAAGGGACTGGAAGAAGTACAAGAGACTGGAAGAAGTACAAGAGACTGGGAGAAGTACAAGGGACTGGAAGAAGTACAAGAGACTGGAAGAAGTACTAGAGGACGGGAAGAAGTACAGAGACGGAAGAAGTACAAGGGACTGGAAGAAGTACAAGAGACTGGAAGAAGTACAAGAGACGGGAAGAAGTACAAGGGACTGGAAGAAGTACAAGAGACGGAAGAAAAAGACAGGGGAAGAAGTACAAGAGACTGGAAGAAGTACAAGAACGGGAAGAAGTACAAGGGACTGAAGAAGTACAAGAGACGGGAAGAAGTACAAGGGACTGGAAGAGTAGAAGAGGACGAAGACAAGGACTGGAAGAAGTACAAGGAGCGGGAAGAAGTACAAGGGACTGGAAGAAGTACAAGGGAATGGAAGAGATACAAGGGACTGAAGAAGTACAAGGGACTGAAGAAGCAGTAAGAAAGGAAAGGCAAAGAGTGTCTAAACTCATTTAATAGGTTGTAACGCGATTTTCAATAAATTATTTGGTATAAAATTTCAATCAAAATATTAAAATATTATAGGAAGTGTAGGTCTTTTAATAAATACCAATTAATTTTAGAATTTTTTAGTGGTATTGATATAATTATTCTATCAGAGAAAAGAGTCACTGTGATGATGAACTATCAAAGAAAACAAGTCACTGTGATGATGTACTATCAGAGAAAAGAGGTCACTGTGATGATGTACTATCAGAGAAAAAGAGTCACTGTAATGATGTACTATCAGAGAAAAGAGTCAGTGTATGATGTACTATCAGAGAAAAGAGTCACTGTGATGATGTACTATCATAGAAAAGAGTCACTGTGATGATGTACTATCAGAGAAAAGAGTCACTGTGAGATGTACTATCAGAGAAAAAGAGTCACTGTGATGATGTACTATCAGAAGAAAAAGAGTCACTGTGATGATGTACTATCAGAGAAAAGAGTCACTGTGATGATGTACTATCAAAGAAAAGAGTCACTGTGATGATGTACTATCAGAGAAAAGAGTCTCTGTGATGATGTACTATCAGAGAAGAGAGTCACTGTGATGATGTACTATCAGAGAAAAGAGTCACTGTGATGATGTACTATCAGAGAAAAGAGTCACTGTGATGATGTACTATCAGAGAAAAGAGTCACTGTGATGATGTACTGTCAGAGAAAAGAGTCACTGTAATGATGTACTATCAGAGAAAAGAGTCACTGTGATGATGTACTGTCAGAGAAAAGAGTCACTGTAATGATGTACTATCAGAGAAAAGAGTCACTGTGATGATGTTACTATCAGAGAAAAGAGTCACTGCGATGATGTACTATAAGAGAAAAGAGTCACTGAGATGATGTACTATCAGAGAAAAGAGTCACTGCGATGATGTACTATAAGAGAAAAGAGTCACTGCGATGATGTACTATAAGAGAAAAGAGTCACTGTGATGATGTACTATCAGAGAAAAGAGTCACTGCGATGATGTACTATCAGAGAAAAGAGTCACTGTGATGATGTACTATCAGAGAAAAGAGTCACTGTGATGATGTACTATCAGAGAAAAGAGTCACTGTGATGATGTACTATCAGAGAAAAGAGTCACTGCGATGATGTACTATCAGAGAAAAGAGTCACTGTGATGATGTACTATCAGAGAAAAGAGTCACTGTGATGATGTACTATCAGAGAAAAGAGTCACTGTAATGATGTACTATCAGAGAAAAGAGTCACTGCGATGATGTACTATCAGAGAAAAGAGTCACTGTGATGATGTACTATCAGAGAAAAGAGTCACTGTGATGATGTACTATCAGAGAAAAGAGTCACTGCGATGATGTACTATCAGAGAAAAGAGTCACTGTGATGATGTACTATCAGAGAAAAGAGTCACTGTGATGATGTACTATCAGAGAAAAGAGTCACTGTAATGATGTACTATCAGAGAAAAGAGTCACTGTGATGATGTACTATCAGAGAAAAGAGTTATTGCTTTATTTCATTGATCACAATTTTCTAATTTACCACAATTTTCAAATCTATCAAATGTGTTATTATGAATAAATATGAAATTAGTAAACTGTACAAAATCTTCACATATACACTTTTCTCAGACTGTACATAGTTAGTCGTTGTCTCCGTAGTGAGTCTATCATACAGAACTGCTTTAGTGAAGTAACTTCCCTAGACTGAGTCTCATGGAGTCGGTTTCCATTGAACTGTTAGTCTAAAGGGATAATAAAAACCTTAATTAGTTAGGGGAATAAAATCATCTTCTATTTTTATATCAAAATAGCGAAATAATTAACTTTGGTCCGAACGCTCCATAACAAATTAATTTCGAAACTGTGTCCTAATTTTTAAATAATCTCAAAAAAATAATTTGTTATCAAGGTTCATAAATTTGATTATTATTCGAAATTAAATATATCTAAAGCTTAAAATTTGATGAATTTCTTAACGTTTCAATATTATAAAAAATTTGAATATAAACCCAAGCATCACAAGTTAATGGGCCCATATGGGCACTAAGTTGACAAATAGTAATTGTTTAAAGTTTTTTTCTTTTTGGGCCATCTTGGTGACAGCATGGGCTGTTATGTTGAAACCATCTTGACCCAAGATGCTGCCAATATGTTAATCAAGTTTCAGCCATATAATGTTGACAGAATATATAGTAATCAGGTTGAGCCTATGTGACAATTCATCTGGATGGTTAAGACACATTGAACCAACCTTCTCCCAAGGTAACATTCCATTAGAATGGTAAACCACATTATCCCCATGAAATTTCTAGGTTACTTTTCAGTCTGCCATCTCTTGTCCCTCTAACCCTCTAGGGCCCATGTTGGCACAATGTGTCATGGTTGCTTTGAAACTCCTCCTATTTGACGCAGTAGCAATGTCATGTTTAGTCGATGTTTATATTTAGATATTAGAATACTTCCATGTCAATTTGTATAGCAATATATTAGCATAATATAATTCACTCCGATGCTGCCGCTGCATGAGGGTATTTATTGTATTCCTGAAATGAAGACACAGTGGGAATCACAGGAATTGAAGGAAAGAACGCTTCAATATATTCCTGGCACGCGATGTTATGTAACGGCAAAACAGACGATGAAGTTGAATGTAAAGTATAAGATTTTAGTATTTAGAGATTTCAAAGAAGGTTATCAGTTATTTAATAGAAGGGAGAGAATATATATTAAATAATTAACGCAGAATAGAAAAGAATATGTTATTTGAAATACGTAGTTTTACTTGAGATGAATATATAAAAAAATGTAAATTTAAAGTTTAATTTTTATTGAAATTTTTTTTAGAAATGTAGTTTTTGAAAAATCATTTACGATACAATATTTTTTATATTTATTTTTTTTTATTCATTTTAATGTATTTCAAATTATTTACTATTTAGATAATATTAATATTCAGTGTCAAAAACCTTTCTGTTCTTTCTCCTGAATTAATTTACATAAGAAATTCAGTTTTCTTCTCTCCTCAAACCTGAAGAGACTGCAATCTTTTGATGAAAATTGAATGCATTTTGGAGTGTAGAGCGCCACCTGGTGCTCGGAAAAGAAAAGAGGCATTGACGCGTGGAGGTAGGAAGAGATGCTAGGATGGGTATTAAATATATATTGTCATGCATATCTGCGCTAGGATCGAATATTATCATCCTAATCGGCTATAATATAAAGAAATTATCCCAAATAATCAATAATTAGATACGTATCTTCACCATAAAGATACTTATAATTATAATTGGCAATAACAAATGTAAATGATTTTGGTCATTATATAGAAAATTTTAAGTACATTAAGATAATAAAAGTAAAAAGTGTGCTTAAATTGCTTAAATAATGCAAGAGTTCACTGTACACACATGTGCTCTAAGATATGAAAGCGTACACATGTGCTCTAAGATATGAAAGCGTACACATGTGCTCTAAGATATGAAAGCGTACGCATGTGCTCTAAGATATGAAAGCGTACGCATGTGCTCTAAGATATGAAAGCGTACACATGTGCTCTAAGATATGAAAGAGTACACATGTGTTCTAATATATGAAAGAGTACACATGTGCTCTAATATATGAAAGAGTACACATGTGCTCTAATATATGAAAGAGTACACATGTGCTCTAAGATATGAAAGAGTACACATGTGCTCTAATATATGAAAGAGTACACATGTGCTCTAATATATGAAAGAGTACACATGTGCTCTAATATATGAAAGAGTACACATGTACTCTAATATATGAAAGAGTACACATGTGCTCTAATATATGAAAGAGTACACATGTGCTCTAATATATGAAAGAGTACACATGTGCTCTAAGATATGAAAGAGTACACATGTGCTCTAATATATGAAAGAGTACACATGTGCTCTAATATATGAAAGAGTACACATGTGCTCTAATATATGAAAGAGTACACATGTGCTCTAATATATGAAAGAGTACACATGTGCTCTAATATATGAAAGAGTACACATGTGCTCTAATATATGAAAGAGTACACATGTGCTCTAAGATATGAAAGAGTACACATGTGCTCTAATATATGAAAGAGTACACATGTGCTCTAATATATGAAAGAGTACACATGTGCTCTAATATATGAAAGAGTACACATGTGCTCTAATATATGAAAGAGTACACATGTGCTCTAATATATGAAAGAGTACACATGTGCTCTAATATGTAGTTTTGTGCTCTAACACATGTGCTCTAAGATATGAAAGAGTACACATGTGCTCTAATATATGAAAGCGTACACATGTGCTCTAATATATGAAAGAGTACACATATGTGCTCTAATATATGTAAGAGTACACATGTGCTCTAATATATGAAAGAGTACACATATGTGCTCTAATATATGTAAGAGTACACATGTGCTCTAATATATGAAAGAGTACACTTTTGTTTATCCGGTCGTTCAAGGAAAATATCACCAAAATATCGCGCAACATACATCATTTGAATGGGCCAATGGGGACACATAATTATGCCATCTTATCCTTAGAGCATAAAAGATTATTACATAATTATTCATTTTATTATCATAATTAGTTGTTAAAATTGATATCTAGGACATTAGTTTTCTATTATCCGTACAATCTTGACAGCTTGAAGTCAATGGCTGTGGCTATTTTTCCTTCCTTCATGTTAAAGATGAGGTTATTTGTTAATTATCACCATTTTGTTTTAACATTTTGTTAAAGATAGCGTTAGTGATCACTCTATTGCTCTAACTCTTATACCCACCCATTCAGCCTTCAATATATTCGAAAATAAATTTACTCAATTATTTATCCATTTTAATCTGTTTCCTTGCGTCTTCAACTTAGTGTTTTGTCTGTATTTTCTTTCATAAAGTATATTAGAACAAATTTTAGTAAAGAATTAAGAATAAATTAAATTATAGATAGTTTAGGTATAGGTACTTTATATAGAGTAATTATTTATTTATATATATTATAAATATATTTATAGCAAGTTTTTATATCTTCTTGCAGGTGCCTTCGTGCAATATATAGTGTCCCAATATCACTAAAATCCTATGCAATAAAAACACGTATTCAAGACAAAACACATATGAAATGGCTGTCATTTGTTTGTATCATTTACTCAACAAATGTTGTTACTGAAGCTCAAAAACGCCGTACTACTTCTTCCTCTGACTTGAACCAAACAAAACGAATAAGATATAAAGACTTAAAACATATTTTCTGTAAGATGGACGATATTGCGAACTCCACATGAGTGATGTCAGGAATTGGCAGTAGCAATAAATTTTATCCCAAAAGCCCTCGAACATATATTTCACCACCTCTGAGTGACATTCATTGCCGTGTGTGAAATTAAATTGAATTAAATATGTATCAAATAATTTGGAGAGCTAAGGTAGAACATTTTCCTGCATCATGTTCAAATAAACATGACTGTTGACTTTCATTTTTCAATCGATAACGATTAAAAAAGATATAGGTCCATTCGGTGAAATAGCACTCCATACATTGAAAGAAACAGGCTGCTGGTGTCTTAAATGTCCTCAGAAATGTGAATATAATTGGTGACAGCCTCCACCGTGAATATCTTCTCGTCAGACCAAATTAAAATCTTTAAAGTCGGATTGTCTTTGTGCAGCCGTTTCTTCAAGTAGGTCTATGAAAATAGCTGTCCATACTGCTCTTTAAATGGAATTAACTTTAGATTCACCTTGATATACATTGAGTATTTTTACTCAACTGATCAGTATTCGCATTGAAGATGTTGTCTTTCTTTCTGTAGAAGACATTAATGATGCACCCATTTTCTTATTAAAAATTTATTACATAATTAAGCATATGAGTAGATTATCACCTGAGCTTTTCCAATAATATAAGTTTAATATGTTGCTCATAATGTTTTCAGTCATTCGTTGTTAACCATATCGCGACACACCTGCAGCTGTTGGACGATATCCTTGATGCTACCACCAGCGCTCTTGTGGGCAACTACCTGCTCACGCCTAACCTAATTAGACATAACTTCTAATATACTTAGAAAAACAGCGTTAAAATGTATGTGAACATTATTAGGATATGGTGGCATGCGGATAACTTCCGTGTGGATAACTGCCATGCGGATAACTGCCATGCGGATAACTGTCATGCGGATAACTGCCATGCGGATAATTTCATGTGGATAACTGCCATGCGGATAACTGCCATGCGGATAACTGCCATGCGGATAACTGCCATGAGGATAACTGCCATGCGGATAACTGCCATGCGGATAACTGCCATGCGGATAACTGCCATGAGGATAACTGCCATGCTATATATTATAATTTTGTATTGGGTGAATTTTAACGCGTATTGTAACCTTAGCCGTTCATGGATTGAACTCATTGCAAAGTATATTATTATTTTAACCTAATGAATAAGAAAAATAATGATAATCGTGTAGTCCGAAAATATACATGAAGAAGTATGGAAATTAAAATTGACTGTAGATTCAGAATTAACATTTGAAGTAATGCTTCATGATACTTTTTCTTATTTACAAACAAATCCTCCAAGAAACAAATCCTTCTTGCTTGGGATATTCCCTTAATATTTAATTAGTTAATCATCCATGTCTTGGTTAAATTATCAAATGGTTGACAAAGAGGTTATAATCTATAGATGTGAAATATTCTTTTCAAACATTTCAGAATACAGAGAATAGTACAAACATAAGCTTTACAGGTTAAAATATTCTGTGAGTTTGCTTTTTAAGCGTATTATTTAAGAGTTGCGTTCATGCAACACTGGTAATATATGGGTTAATTGAATTTTTTTTTATTTTGCATGGATTGATTTTAACCATTTTATCAACCTTTTGATTACTTAATGGGCTAAATAGGTTAAATGGGAAAGAAAATTATTTTATCAATGAAAAAATATAGTATTGCTTTGAATTTGAATTCTGATAATTAACATTTTAATTCTGATTAAGATTTTATGTTAAAAAGAAAGTATAATTCACATTAAATTCAATTCATGAAATATTAAAGTTACAATACGCATTAAAATTAAGCAGATACAAAATTTAATATATAGCATGGCAGTTTCCTTATAGCAGTTGTCCGTATGGCAGTTGTCCGCATGGCAGTTGTCTGCATGGCAGTTGTCCGCATGGCAGTTGTCCACTCTGGCAGTTGTCCGCATGGCAGTTGTCCACTATGGCAGTTGTCCGCATGTCAGTTGTCCGCATGGCAGTTGTCCGCATGTCAGTTGTCCGAATGGCAGTTGTCTGCATGGCAGTTGTCCGCATGTCAGTTGTCCGCATGGCAGTTGTCCGCATGTCAGTTGTCCGAATGGCAGTTGTCTGCATGGCAGTTGTCCGCATGTCAGTTGTCCGCATGGCAGTTGTCCTCATGTCAGTTGTCCACTATGGCAGTTGTCCGCATGTCAGTTGTCCGCATGTCAGTTGTCCGCATGGCAGTTGTCCGCATGTCAGTTGTCCGAATGGCAGTTGTCTGCATGGCAGTTGTCCGCATGTCAGTTGTCCGCATGGCAGTTGTCCGCATGTCAGTTGTCCGCATGGCAGTGGTCTGTATGGCAGTTATCTGCGGTGACCGGTCCATTCGCCGAAAACACATTCGCCGAAAACACTTCCGCCGAAAACTATGATTAATTAAAATATAAAGAAATTTATCTCATATGTCCAGATGAAATAACTTATAGATGAACTTACATATGAGTGTATTAATTACTTTACAATATTCAACAAAATTATTGGTTAAACTTTATGGAATTTTTGTTAACTTAATCAACTCATATAATGTTATTGCTGCATTATTTGTGTCAGTTTATTAACTCTATTTTCTGTGTACAATTATCAGTTACAAAAGAAAAAGATTTTCTTTTGTGTTGGTCTCACTTAACTTTAATCCTTCTACATACATTGTAGAATCAGTCTGCTACTGTGAGTCGCTCGTAAGCTTTCATTATACAGGGTGACCCACTAAAACTCTACCCAACTTTAAAATTTAATATTTCAACAACTATTGCAGGTACAGTTAAATCAGATTTATTTCTAGGTTTTAAGCTTATTAATATAACTATGCCTTTTATAAAATATTGACTATACGGAGAAAAGAGACGGTAAACTCTTACTAAATTTATTTAAAAACTTTACTAATGGGACTAAGAACAAGCATTTATATGGCATTGAAACCAGACAATTAATTACCGTTTAATTTTATAGTTAATAAAAAATATGATCCATTTTAAATACTCATTTACAACAGGATGTTCAATAAACTTAAATTTTTTTAGTAAACCTTAGATTGCTAAAAAAATTGTCATATTTTCGGCGAATGTGTCATGCGGCGAATGTGTTTTCGGCGAAAGTGTTTTCGGCGAATGTGTTTTCGGCGAAAGTGTTTTCGGCGAATGTGTTTTCGGCAAATTGACCTAGAACCGTTATCTGCATGGCCATTGTCCGTATGGCAATTGTCCGTATGGTAGTTTTCCGCATAGCAGTTGTCTGTGTGGCAGTTGTCCACATGGCAGTTGTCCTTATGGCAGTAGTCCGCATGGCTGTGATCCGTATGGCAGTTTTCCGCATGTCAGTTGTCCGCATTGCAGTTGTCTGCATGGCAATCTTCCGCAGGGCAATTGTCCGCATGACAGTTTCTCGCATGGCAGTTGTCCGCATGGCAATCTTCCTCATGGCAGTTTTTTTTCATGGCAGTTGTCCGCATGGCAGTTGTACGTATGGCAGTTGGCCGTGTGGCAGTTGTCCGCATGGCAGTTGTCCGCATGGCAGTTGTCAGCATTGCAGATGTCCACATGGCAGTTGTCCGCATTGCAATTGTTCGCATGGCAGTTGTCCACTTGAGAGTTTTCTGCATCGCAGTTGTCCGCATGACAGTTTTCCACTAGGCTGATATCTTCATGGTAATCTTCCGCATGGCAGTTGTCCGCATGACAGTTTTCCACATGGCAGTTGTCCGCATGACAGTTGTTCTTATGGCAGTTGTCCGCATGGCAGTTGTCAAAAATCTATCATATTAAAGGCACACAACACAGAATTAGGTTAATGATAATCCTGAAATTATGGGTAATGAAGTAAATAGTCGATAAGTTAGAATTGAAATCGTGTTGCAGTGTTTGACGCAGCGAACATTAGTTGTCTTAGTGATATTCAAAAATGGAAACTAATCACGCGATGCTTGTGAAACTAATTGTCAAGTGAATGTGTAGCACATTGATACCTAGTGATACGTGATACATGAAACAAGATACATTGAAACACATAGGTACATTAATTAGTACATAATGTTACATTAGGTACTAAAAATGGTATAAATTGATTATAATTGATAATAATTGACCAAAAATAAAAAAATTAAATTGACTTAATCAATTTGTTCATAAAATATTTAATTACAAATTTATGATATATATTAAGAACTGGATAAATATTTACATGCCAAATATTTAGTTTTATGTATAGTCTATGATTAAACACATACATCCAATGTAAATATAAATAGATATACAATCAATTCAAATGTAAACCAATTAAAAATAACTATTTCTTCACATAAATAAAATTATCAACACTTATAACTTACCTTCTTGACTCCATTTTGTTCAACAGTATCACTATAGGGCCAAATAAAATAATCAAACCAACAAACTATATCAATGCACTCTTTTTCAGTTTCCACAAACAGTACGTAGCGCGTATGTACACACCCTATAGTGAGAGCGGCGGCGAAGGGATAACTGAAAGCTCACTGCAGCAAGCAATGCAGACGCCATTGCCTAATGAAGTCAAGGCACAGTGTCTGGAGCCAAAGAGACAGATAAGCTGTGTGGCTAGCTTGGCTAAGCTTTTTTTGGTGTGAACATCAATTGTGAGGAAGAAGTGAGAGTGATAGCGTGAATGTCTTGGGACTGTATTTCTTACTGTGATAGGACTACTGCCACCTGGAAAATTGCCATCATCGGACAACTGCCTCCCTCGACAATTGCCACAAAGACAATTGTCACTCTCGGACAATTGCCACAAAGATAACTGCCACCCTCGGACAATTGCCTCTCTTGGACAATTCCAGTCTGGCCAATTATTATCATCGGCAATTGCCACCAAGACAATTGTCACCCTCGGACAATTGCCACCAAGACAATTGTCACCCTCGGACAATTGCCACCAAGACAATTGTCACCCTCGGACAATTGCCACCAAGACAATTCTCACTCTCGGACAATTGCCACAAAGATAACTACCACCCTCGGACAATTGCCTCTCTTGGATAATTCCAGTCTGGCCAATTGTTATCATCGGCAATTGCCACCAAGACAATTGTCACCCTCGGACAATTGCCACCAAGACAATTGTCACTTTCGGACAATTGCCACCAAGAAAATTGTCACTTTCGGACAATTGCCACCAAGAAAATTACCACCCTCGGACAACTGCCGCTCTTGGACAATTTGAGTCTGGGCAATTGTCATCATCGGATAATTTCCGCCTATAATCAATTGCCTCCTTATTAGTAATTATCAGGCTTCTTAATTTAGAAACCATATATATTTCTTCGGTCACCATTTTTACTTATTTATTTAAAAGTAACTGCATGCAACAATTACTTATATTATGACATTGTTTTGACAATGAAATATTATTTGGAAATAATAAACACAATAATGTAAACTTGTTGGGTATGTTCCAAAATTATCGGACGTTTCCACCTTTTCAATCATATAAAATATGTTCAATAATCATATAATAACGAGTTGAATTATTATTACTATTTATATTTTTGTAAAGCTCGGAAATGTAAAACTGTTCGATAAATTGGAATTCATCCTACATTCCAAGCATATCCAAATAATTATATAAAATTATTTGCAAATTCGATACAGCAAATTCTTTTACATATTAAATGGCTTGGACCTCAAATTCATATTTATAATTAATAGAAAAATAACCTACGCAGTTTATGCACATGTGCTTATCTTACATTATTCGCATGTGAATAAAAATTCACTATCATAGAATGTATGGATATTAAAAATAATTTAAATGTATATATCACTATTAAGTACTCATGTATTATTATAACTCATACACGATGCCATACAATATATTGCAGTAATTAAGTCATATTCATAATTTTAATAAATAATTGTATTCTTTTTAATTATGATGAGATCTTAAGACTTTGTAGAAGGCATTACGGCTCATTCTGCGACTGTAAAGCCTCTTGATACAGAAATATTCGCCACCAACAGCCCCCCACCCCCTTACCCCCACATCTTACTCACCCCCTACCCACACATACCCCCACCCCCTAATTTATACCCCCCCCTCCCCCTCCAAACTTGAGTCATTTATTTGTTGTGTAAATCTTCTGTGTGGTTTATTTATTAAATAAAACAGTGATGCGTGGGAGATGTCACTGCAGTGATTGATGTGCAGTGACTGATGTGCAGTGACTGATGTACAGTGACTGATGTACAGTGACTGATGTACAGTGACTGATGCACAGTGACTGATGTACAGTGACTGATGTACAGTGACTGATGTACAGTGACTGATGTACAGTGACTGATGTGCAGTGACTGATGCACAGTGACTGATGTACAGTGACTGATGTACAGTGACTGATGTGCAGTGACTGATGTGCAGTGACTGATGTGCAGTGACTGATGTACAGTGACTGATGTACAGTGACTGATGTGCAGTGACTGATGTGCAGTGACTGATGTGCAGTGACTGATGTACAGTGACTGATGTGCAGTGGTTGATGTGCAGTGACTGATGTACAGTGACTGATGTACAGTGACTGATGTGCAGTGACTGATGTGCAGTGACTGATGTACAGTGACTGATGCACAGTGACTGATGCACAGTGACTGATGCACAGTGACTGATGTGCAGTGACTGATGTACAGTGACTGATGTACAGTGACTGATGTACAGTGACTGATGTACAGTGACTGATGTGCAGTGACTGATGTACAGTGACTGATGTGCAGTGACTGATGTACAGTGACTGATGTACAGTGACTGATGTACAGTGACTGATGCACAGTGACTGATGTACAGTGACTGATGTACAGTGACTGATGTACAGTGACTGATGTACAGTGACTGATGTGCAGTGACTGATGCACAGTGACTGATGTACAGTGACTGATGTACAGTGACTGATGTGCAGTGACTGATGTGCAGTGACTGATGTACAGTGACTGATGTACAGTGACTGATGTGCAGTGACTGATGCACAGTGACTGATGTACAGTGACTGATGTACAGTGACTGATGTGCAGTGACTGATGTGCAGTGACTGATGTGCAGTGACTGATGTACAGTGACTGATGTACAGTGACTGATGTGCAGTGACTGATGTGCAGTGACTGATGTGCAGTGACTGATGTACAGTGACTGATGTGCAGTGGTTGATGTGCAGTGACTGATGTACAGTGACTGATGTACAGTGACTGATGTGCAGTGACTGATGTGCAGTGACTGATGTACAGTGACTGATGCACAGTGACTGATGCACAGTGACTGATGCACAGTGACTGATGTGCAGTGACTGATGTACAGTGACTGATGTACAGTGACTGATGTACAGTGACTGATGTACAGTGACTGATGTGCAGTGACTGATGTGCAGTGACTGATGTGCAGTGACTGATGTACAGTGACTGATGTGCAGTGGTTGATGTGCAGTGACTGATGTACAGTGACTGATGTACAGTGACTGATGTGCAGTGACTGATGTACAGTGACTGATGTACAGTGACTGATGCACAGTGACTGATGTACAGTGACTGATGTGCAGTGACTGATGTACAGTGACTGATGCACAGTGACTGATGCACAGTGACTGATGTGCAGTGACTGATGTACAGTGACTGATGTACAGTGACTGATGTACAGTGACTGATGTACAGTGACTGATGTACAGTGACTGATGTGCAGTGACTGATGTACAGTGACTGATGTGCAGTGACTGATGTGCAGTGACTGATGTACAGTGACTGATGTACAGTGACTGATGTACAGTGACTGATGTACAGTGACTGATGTGCAGTGACTGATGTGCAGTGACTGATGTGCAGTGACTGATGTACAGTGACTGATGTGCAGTGGTTGATGTGCAGTGACTGATGTACAGTGACTGATGTACAGTGACTGATGTGCAGTGACTGATGTGCAGTGACTGATGTACAGTGACTGATGCACAGTGACTGATGCACAGTGACTGATGTGCAGTGACTGATGTACAGTGACTGATGTACAGTGACTGATGTACAGTGACTGATGTGCAGTGACTGATGCACAGTGACTGATGTACAGTGACTGATGTACAGTGACTGATGTGCAGTGACTGATGTGCAGTGACTGATGTGCAGTGACTGATGTACAGTGACTGATGTACAGTGACTGATGTGCAGTGACTGATGTACAGTGACTGATGTGCAGTGGTTGATGTGCAGTGACTGATGTACAGTGACTGATGTACAGTGACTGATGTGCAGTGACTGATGTGCAGTGACTGATGTACAGTGACTGATGCACAGTGACTGATGCACAGTGACTGATGTGCAGTGACTGATGTACAGTGACTGATGTACAGTGACTGATGTACAGTGACTGATGTGCAGTGACTGATGCACAGTGACTGATGTACAGTGACTGATGTACAGTGACTGATGTGCAGTGACTGATGTGCAGTGACTGATGTGCAGTGACTGATGTACAGTGACTGATGTACAGTGACTGATGTGCAGTGACTGATGTGCAGTGACTGATGTGCAGTGACTGATGTACAGTGACTGATGTGCAGTGGTTGATGTGCAGTGACTGATGTACAGTGACTGATGTACAGTGACTGATGTGCAGTGACTGATGTGCAGTGACTGATGTACAGTGACTGATGCACAGTGACTGATGCACAGTGACTGATGCACAGTGACTGATGTGCAGTGACTGATGTACAGTGACTGATGTACAGTGACTGATGTACAGTGACTGATGTACAGTGACTGATGTGCAGTGACTGATGTGCAGTGACTGATGTGCAGTGACTGATGTACAGTGACTGATGTGCAGTGGTTGATGTGCAGTGACTGATGTACAGTGACTGATGTACAGTGACTGATGTGCAGTGACTGATGTGCAGTGACTGATGTACAGTGACTGATGCACAGTGACTGATGCACAGTGACTGATGTGCAGTGACTGATGTACAGTGACTGATGTACAGTGACTGATGTACAGTGACTGATGTACAGTGACTGATGTACAGTGACTGATGTGCAGTGACTGATGTGCAGTGACTGATGTGCAGTGACTGATGTACAGTGACTGATGTGCAGTGACTGATGCACAGTGACTGATGCACAGTGACTGATGCACAGTGACTGATGTGCAGTGACTGATGTACAGTGACTGATGTACAGTGACTGATGTACAGTGACTGATGTACAGTGACTGATGTACAGTGACTGATGTACAGTGACTGATGTACAGTGACTGATGTGCAGTGACTGATGTGCAGTGACTACATTTCATTGTAGTAATTTATTTCTATATTTACCTTCGCAGAATGCGGGAAGGTTATATTATTTAATAATATAATGAAATACAAGAACTGTTTCTGAAATAATAATATAAATTTTTCCACAAAGATGTTTCTTAATTAAGTACGAAAAATCTTTTCAATTTTCAAAAGTCTTTCCTGAGGAAAAACTTTTTTGTTGGAGCGAAAAGAAGAATTAAACTTTTTATGATATGACAACAAGATGAAAATGTATCAAGACATGTTGCTATATTTTATAACAAAATGTCAGAAGGCTGTTTAAACAGCGTGAATGAATTAATGCATAAATATTATTCACTCTATTCACAGTATTCACTTTATTAACCTTATTCACTTTATTCACTCTATTCACATTATTCACTTTATTAACCTTATTAACTTTATTCATTTTATTCACTTTATTCACTTTATTTACTTCATTCACTTTATTCACTTTATTCACTTTATTTACTTTATTCACTCTATCAACCTTATTCACTTTATTCACTCTATTCATTCTATTCACTCTATTCACTATATTCACTTTATTCACTCTATTCACTCTATTCACTTTATTCACTTTATTCACTATATTCACTTTATTCACTTTATTCACTTTATTCATGCACTCTATTCACTTTTTTCACTCTTTTCACTCTTTTCACTTTATTCACTTTATTCACTATATTCACTCTATTCACTCTATTCACTTTATTCACTTTATTCACTATATTCACTATATTCACTCTATTCACTCTATTCACTTTATTCACTTTATGATATTTCTCTGGACATTTTTCGTGCATTAAGGATTTTATAATGAATTTTCTTTACATATATAACAAAAAAGTTCTTTATCCTATATTGTGCGAGCTCTAATAATTTTGCAAATATATATCTGTGTTATTTTACCCCGTGTTTATATTTATTTTGTTCTGGAATAGTAGTAATTTCAGACCAACCGAATATTTCTCCTCGGATTGCTATTTTTTATGAAGCATAAAAAGGATCTCAGATATCAACCCTGCAAACATTTCCATATTGACAAACAAACAATTGGGACAATGTTGTAACAATATTAGGACAATGTTGTAACAATATTGGAACAATGTTGTAACAATAATGGGACAATGTTGTAACTATATTGCGGAAATATAAATAAATATATTAATATTTTTCTGCTTAACAAACCATTTATGTTCTTTTTTGTATTTCTGTATTTTTATTCAGATAATTATCACTGAATAAAGAAGATAATTTTAAGCCTAACAAATGAATAATAATAAATATTATGAAATTTTAATTTTGTACAGCTTTAAATTTTCGATAAGATTAAAAAGATTATTTTTCAGACTAAATCCCATAATTTATGTAAAAAATTATATCTAAGATGAACGGAAAGGATTTTTTCTGACGGTTACTCCAAACGACAAAAAAAAATTTGTTAAATGAATTTATGTACATATATCATGTATAAATACAAAGTAAATTCTATCAAATTTAAAAAAAAATTAAGATTTGATATTTCAGATCGAAATTGTTTACTAGAGAAGTGTTTACATTTCTTACAAATACCAGTGAGAAACTTATATACAAATGTAAGTGAGATTTAAAATAAAATGACAATAAATGAATTACTGAAGAAAATAATGTTTTTTTTATGTACTATAGGAAATTAATGGATAAAAGAATGTTTAGTCAACTAACTTGATAAATAATGAATAGAATAATAGACTATTGAATCACCTAACTAAATATATAGTGATTCAAATAGACTATTTAACATATAGTGAATAGAAAAATAAACTATCTATTCACTGTACTAAATAAATAACGAATAAAATAGACAATATAAAATGAATAGAATAATTGTATAATATGTGTCACATTACAGATATGAGCCATTAAGAGGATCCACTTGGATACTATCCAAACACTTTAATTGAAATAGCCATGCGATATATTATTAGTGTGACTAGATACTGTGACTAGATACTGTGACTAGATACTGTGACTAGATACTGTGACTAGATACTGTGACTAGATACTGTGACTAGATACTGTGACTAGATACTGTGACTAGATACTGTGACTAGATACACTGTGACTAGATATACTGTGACTAGATACTGTGACTAGATACTGTGACTAGATACTGTGACTAGATACACTGTGACTAGATACACTGTGACTAGATACACTGTGACTAGATACACTGTGACTAGATACACTGTGACTAGATACACTGTGACTAGATACACTGTGACTAGATACACTGTGACTAGATATACTGTGACTAGATACTGTGACTAGATACTGTGACTAGATACTGTGACTAGATACTGTGACTAGATACTGTGACTAGATACACTGTGACTAGATACACTGTGACTAGATACACTGTGACTAGATACACTGTGACTAGATACACTGTGACTAGATACACTGTGACTAGATACACTGTGACTAGATACACTGTGACTAGATACACTGTGACTAGATATACTGTGACTAGATACTGTGACTAGATACTGTGACTAGATACTGTGACTAGATACTGTGACTAGATACTGTGACTAGATACACTGTGACTAGATACACTGTGACTAGATACACTGTGACTAGATACACTGTGACTAGATACACTGTGACTAGATACACTGTGACTAGATACACTGTGACTAGATACACTGTGACTAGATACACTGTGACTAGATACACTGTGACTAGATACACTGTGACTAGATACTGTGACTAGATACACTGTGACTAGATACACTGTGACTAGATACACTGTGACTAGATACACTGTGACTAGATACACTGTGACTAGATACACTGTGACTAGATACACTGTGACTAGATACACTGTGACTAGATACACTGTGACTAGATACACTGTGACTAGATACACTGTGACTAGATACACTGTGACTAGACACTGTGACTAGATACACTGTGACTAGATACTGTGACTAGATACACTGTGACTAGATACACTGTGACTAGATACACTGTGACTATATACACTGTGACTAGATACACTGTGACTAGATACACTGTGACTAGATACACTGTGACTAGATACACTGTGACTAGATACACTGTGACTAGATACACTGTGACTAGATACACTGTGACTAGATACACTGTGACTAAATACACTGTGACTAAATACACTGTGACTAGATACACTGTGACTAAATACTCTGTGACTAGATACACTGTGACTAGATACACTGTGACTAAATACACTGTGACTAGATACACTGTGACTAAATACACTGTGACTAAATACACTGTGACTAGATACACTGTGACTAGATACACTGTGACTAGATACTGTGACTAGATACACTGTGACTAGATACTGTGACTAGATACACTGTGACTAAATACACTGTAACTAAATACACTGTGACTAAATACACTGTGACTAGATACACTGAGACTAGATACACTGTGACTAAATACACTGTGACTAGATACACTGTGACTAGATACACTGTGACTAAATACAATGTGACTAAATACACTGTGACTAGATACACTGTGACTAAATACACTGTGACTAGATACTGTGACTAGATACACTGTGACTAGATACACTGTGGCTAGATATACTGTGACTAAATACACTGTGACTAGATACTGTGACTAAATACACTGTGACTAAATACACTGTGACTAAATACACTGTGACTAAATACACTGTGACTAGATAAACTGTGACTAAATACACTGTAACTAAATACACTGTGACTAAATACACTTTGACTATATACACTGTGACTAGATACACTGTGACTAGATACACTGTGACTAGATACTGTGACTAGATACACTGTGACTAGATACACTGTGACTAGATATACTGTGACTAGATACACTGTTACTAGATACACTGTGACTAGATACACTGTGACTAGATACTGTGACTAGATACACTGTAACTAAATACACTGTGACTAAATACACTGTGACTAGATACACTGTGACTAGATACTGTGACTAGATACTGTGACTAGATACTGTGACTAAATACACTGTGACTAGATACTGTGACTAAATACACTGTGACTAAATACACTGTGACTAGATACACTGTGACTGGATACACTGTGACTAGATAAACTGTGACTAAATACACTGTGACTAAATACACTGTGACTAGATACACTGTGACTAGATACTGTGACTAGATACTGTGACAGGATACTGTGACTAGATACTGTGACTAGATACTGTGACTAAATACACTGTGACTAGATACACTGTGACTAAATACACTGTGACTAAATACACTGTGACTAGATACTGTGACTAAATACACTGTGACTAGATACACTGTGACTAAATACACTGTGACTAGATACACTGTGACTAGATAAACTGTGACTAAATACACTGTGACAAAATACACTGTGACTAAATACACTGTGACTAAATACACTGTGACTAGATACTGTGACTAGATACACTGTGACTAAATACACTGTGACTAAATACACTGTGACTAAATACACTGTGACTAGATACTGTGACTAGATACACTGTGACTAGATACACTGTGACTAGATACACTGTGACTAAATACACTGTGAGTAAATACACTGTGACTAGATACACTGTGACTAGATACACTGTGACTAGATACTGTGATTACACAGTATACAATATATGCACTGTAACTTACAGTGTATCATAGATACACTGTAAGTTACAGTGTACCTATGCTACACTGTATAGTTACAGTGTACCATAGATGCACTGTGTAGCAATAGTGTACCATAGATACATCGTGATTATACAGTGTACCATATATACACTGCAATTCAGTTATCGTCGCCATGACTATCTTTTTCTTTGGTTTCTGTCGAATTGACTTTTTAATTGAATTCTCTTTTTGCTTTTTCAGCAAAACGAATATTTTAAAATGGTGAAAGGTAACAGAACAGCTTTGAAATTCAGAAAAAAATCATGAGATTCATGAATTCCAATATAAACTAGACTAGATATGAACTAGATATGAACTAGATATGAACTAGATATGAACTAGATACGAACTAGATATGAACTCTCCAATATCTTTATACAGTCGATACAAATAATATTCCATTTCATATGATCTATCCAGGTGAAGAACATTAATATTAATATGTATTTAATTATAGTCAATTCAGACAATATTCCACCAGATAAGAACTCTTACGGTGAGGAACATTCATACTTTATTTATTTACAGTTAATACAAATTATTAAAACACTGTACTAATACGGAAAATAAAACATCGATTTAGGCAATCTCGTCCGTTTCAAATTTAAGAAAGTTTTAGAAAAATTAATGTAAGTACAACCAACATAATATCTCTACCACCTTTCAAACAATATCTCTACCATCTTTCAAACAATATCTCTACCATCTCTTAACCAATATCTCTACTATCTCTCAACCAATATCTCTCAGCCAATATCTCTACTATCTCTCAACCAATATCTCTACTATCTCTCAACCAATATCTCTACCATCTCTCAACCAATATCTCTACCATCTCTCAACCAATATCTCTACCATCTCTCAACCAATATCTCTACCATCTCTCAACCAATATATCTACCATATCTCAACCAATATCTTTACCGTCTCTCAACCAATATCTCTACCATCTCTCTACCAATATCTCTACCATCTCTCAACCAATATCTCTTCCATCTCTCAACCAATATCTCTACCAGCTCTCAACCAATATCTCTCAACCAATATCTCTACCATCTCACAACCAATATCTCTACCAGCTCTCAACCATATCTCTCAACTATCTCTCAATTCCTCACCCACATCTATACGACGTATACGTACATATGAGTCTGCATAACAGATTTATGGTTCTTTTTTATTTCCTTTGAAGTTTCTAATTTTGTATTTGGCAAACCTCCTGAATGCGGTTACTATGTTTATTATAATTACTCATTAATAATACACCTAACATTATTTACACACTGTAAATAACACACTGGGCATTTTGTCAACTGATAAATCATGACTTTCTTAGGTGGTACACAGAAAAAGATAGGGCAAAATGACTTGATTCTGACTGACCATACAACAGGTTTTGACCTGATGGTGGGCAACTGTTCTATTTCACTAAATATATAATGGATTAATTGTATGGTTTTAATCACATACTTTGAAATATTAATTATTTTATGCAAATGCTAAATATAAAAATACGGAAAAAAATTCGGATGACATTTTGATAGTCAAATGAAGGTCATTTTGCCCAGATGAAAGTTACTCTCACCTCATGCGGGTCAAATTGACTTGATAAACCGAGGCAGATAATGCAGTCACTTTGACTCTATATATAGAGTAATTTAAAAACCGAGTAATCTAAACTGTTTTGCATTATTTCTGTTATATGATTTTTAGGTGGGCTTCTAAATCTTCTATGGCCCCACAAAAAATTTGTCTCTGAGTAGTTAGATTTCAAAATAAATTGAAATATAGACAAAATTAATTAATTGATTATTCATGAGAAAAATCCGTTTTCCATTAAACATAATGTGTCTAATAACTCAGCTTAATGCACGAATTTTCTGGTATCCTCTATATCTGTTTAAAAAAATTTTATTTATTAAATAATTATAACAATCATTATATATTTTTTTCTTATATATGATAGAAAATAGAAAAATAAATCTATGAAAAAAGAACTTAAATAAAAAACTACCAGTTAATAACAAAATTACCTAATAAGATATTATTTTCGTTCTTATCTGAGGTTCTTAACCTGGGTTCCATGGAACTCCTGGGTTTCGGTGTGTCACATTCACGGGTTCGGCGATTTGGTCACTAGGTTCTGATTTTGTGGAAATTCATTTTTTTCGTTCTTTGAACATAGTGATTTTGTAAAATTTCTTTATTCTAAAATTTGTGTTAGTTAGGTAAATTCCTAGTTCACGTCCCTAATTGATTTAGGAACGTCAACTAGGAAGGGGGTGTAATTAAATTCCTAGTTCACGTCCCTAATTGAAATAGGGATGCAAACTAATAATTTTGAATTTGAAGAAAAACAAAAGTTTATTATAAATTTTATTCTTATTATTTTTAGTGAAAAATATAGTCTTTTGAACAAAAGAACTTCAAACTTCGAAGAATGAATGAATGTGGAGTATATGGAACTCTGTGGTTCAGTACCTCCTATAAGGTTTAGAACCACTGCTTTATACACAATTTTATTGAAAACATTTTAAAACATAATTTTTTTCAGAATATACAAATATAAAACACAAATCTTAAGATAATTTTTTTTTTAAGAATACATTTTTTTTACGAAGTTTCTTGATAAAAATGTCAGGCAATTTAATTACAAGTATAACTCATAATAAAACTTTCATCAATGTCAAAATATATTGAAAAAATAGCATTTTTTCCGTGGAATACATCAACAAAGTTATTTCCTAACAAGCTTTATAGATTCCCAATAATATCGACAAAATAAAATATTGTATAAAAAACAATCCACGTAGGCTATTACGCTTCCAATAACAGTTTCCACAATTGGATGACTGTATTGTTATGTACATACAACCATTTATATTTTTATATCATTACATTGAACTCTACGAGAAAAAGTTATAAACATATTTTTTTATTGATGAATTAGAATTCAGTAATAAATTGATAAGACAGAAGTAAAAAAACATTTATATACATGAAGACTAAATTAATTATTTTGATAAAATTTTGAATAAGTTAATGGTCGCATCGATGAATTTGAGTAAATCTTTTTGGGTTATCTCTCTGTCTGTCTGTCTATCTGTCTGTCAGTTTGCCTCTCTATCTGTGTCTCTGTCTGTCTCTCTGTCTGTCTGTATGTTTATTTATCTGTCTGTTTGTCTGTCTGTCTGTCACGCTTTAAGTAATATTCAGATATTGATCTACATATTTTACCAGGCGTTAACATTAATTATATATCTTATACGAGTTGACTAACTATAAATTATTTAAAATCTTCTATGTTGATTTTAATGAGCTCTTTAAAACCTCTTTCATAAAAATTATATACTTTATGCTTCATCAAAGATATTATGCTACAATATTATAGTCTAGGAAATCTTAATAAATTAATGAACTGAAGAGCAATTGAAACGAATAAAATTGCAATCATTTTTGTATATTTTTTGAAAGCTTTCGAAAAATTCAATACCAATAATCAATAATTGAATTCTTGAATAGAAAAATACGGGATTTATTTATTTTTTCGAGGTTGAACTTGCTTATCAGTTCGTTAAATAACACTGTTGCAAAATTGTGTTTCAAAAGTGCTAAGTGCTGCCATCTGGATTTCAAAGCAGTAATTGAATTAGCAGTTGAATAGTTATAATATGGTTAATCGAGGTATTATGTGTACGTAAAATTAAAATATATATTTATTGGTATTATAAAAACTGTAATACATCCATTCAAGTTATTACTACTGCTAAATCCTTAAGTTTTTCTTAAAATTGTAGTCTTGATTACGTCACGGTGACAAATCACTTGATTGTCACTATGATGTATATTATATAAAAAAAATGAGAACCAGGTATGACACAAAGGTAGGTACATGAGTTGTCTTTGTTTAAACAGTTAGTTATCAATATTTATTCAAAATAATGAGACTCAATTTGCAGAAATAAAATAGTATATAACTACCTATAACTGAAAAAAGTTATATAACAATTTCTTAAATCAAAACAAAATGTTGTGTAGCAATTAGTTGCGTCTTTATATCACACATAAGTATACATAATTTACAATATACACAGTAATGACAATTGAGTGATTTGTGACCGTGACGTAATCAGGGAAACAGTTTCAATAAGTGTATTATGGTATAAATTAGCAGTGTGAATAATTTGAATGGAGTTTTTTACGGTCTTCATTTTCTTATAGTTTTCTTAATTTTATTTTTATGTTCTTGTTGTTGTTATGACATCTAGTACACAAAATAACTAGATTCTCCTTACTCTATCTATTCTATGTTCAACTCTATTTATCACTTTGAAACCCAGATGGCAGCACAAAGCAATTTTGAAACAGAAATCTCCGCGAGTGGTGCGTGTATCTTACTGTAGTATAACATCTTCGTTAATGTTATCTATAACTGTATTCGGTGTTGAATTTACAGATATTAATATTTAATAAACACAATTATCAGTAATTCTGTACTAATAATAACCTATGCAATGAGGGTAAAATAATTTAAAAGATATTAAATAAAATTTACAGTAAGTTTGCTTAACTTTAAAATAAAGGAAAAGGCTAAAAACAAAGTAATTATTTTCATAATTTATAAAAAAAGAATATTTTTTCTATTTTTAAATATTTAAAAGCTTTCTTAGAGTTTAAACCCTTTACGTTAAGTTTTTTTTATTGATTTAATTATCGGTGATATCCCTGCAATCAGCACTAATTACAACATCACCGATATTTCTCCTTAGGCACGATATTCGATAGGGTAATTGAGCAGGAAAAATGGGGAGAAAAAGGGAGAAATGTCTCAAATAGGGGGAAAATTTGAAGGGATTTGTATCATCAGGAATATAGATACACTGGGAAAAAAATATTGGTGGGGTCATAGAAGATTAAGTTGGGTCTTGTCTGTCCATAAATACATTGTGAATGATTTCTTTTGTCGTTTTCGATGTTATTCATGAATTATTATAGTATTTATTATAGGGTCAGTTCTGAGTTCAAATTTTCGATCTTCACGCTATAATTCGTCTGTTTGTTGGATGCTCTGTTTGCTGGTTGCAAGAAAAATGTGACACTTTAACGTTTAATTTACGATGTGATTCCATGACTAAAATATTTGTTCGGAAAAACGGAACACTGAAAATCCAGAAAACCGAAAATCCGGAAAACCGAAAATCCGGAAAGCTGAAAATCCGGGATACTGAAAAGCCGGAAAACCAAAGTAGCCGCAAATCAAAAATCCTTAATATAAAAACTATTGAAGTTTAAATAGACTTAAGAATTACTTTTCGAAAAAATACAGATATTCCACTCTAATTACTAGTATAAAGGACAATTTAATTTTAACTAAAAAGTAACTAATTTAATCTAAAATCGTCACCAGTTTTACGCTGTTAAATATTTTATGTCTGAAGGAACAGATCATAACATTTTAACTTAATCCTAAAGTTTAGCTATGAGTAAAATTGAAATATCGTTAACCTATCAAGATTTTCTTCTATTTTAGCAGGCTATCGGTGACTATCGTTCAGTATACCAATGCGTATCGGTATGTATCGGTGATTATCAATAGTTGATACCTTTACCCTATCATGTTTATTACGACTTGGGTGAGTGGGTACCAATCATACCAAACAAACATGATATAAACAAACATATGACGTATCATGCAAAGTCATGCATATTCACTGAGCTAATTCCGATAATATTTCCATGGTACTTAATTAATCCCAATATGCACAGGTCTTCCCAGGTAGCAACTTTATGAAGGTGCTGTCGATAATTATAACTCCAACATTTCAATCTTCTATGGCCCCACCATAACTACTCTTCTTGTGGGTAATATTACAGAATCATTGCATATAGTTTCAGTTATAGTTGTTTCTATTTTCGATTGTTTATTTTCTAATATTTCTTCCTGTAATTATTTATTTTCGAAAAATTTTTGTTTTCTAATATTTGTTTTATCCATTGTTATTGTTTTCTAAAAAAATTGTTATCTATTGTTTTTTTCTTTTGTTTTTGTTTTCTAATATTTTCATTATCTATTGTTTTTTTCTTTTGTTTTTGTTTATAATATTTTCATTATCTATTGTTTTGTTTTCTGATAATTTTGTAATCTATTGTTCTTGTTTCCTATTGTTATAGTTTTCAGTAAGTCTTACTATATTTCCCGGTGTACCAACCGAGTGGCTTTCCTCTTCAAGATCATGCAATTCAATCAACTGATTCAGAAAAAGGGAGAAACAAGAGAAACCTGAACACCACTCCACAAATCACAATGCCATCTCTTCGGTCTCTCTAACCGGGTTTAACAATACTTAGTTGAAAGAATTGACATTAATTAATGTTGATGAGGATGGTAAAGACTTTAATCCGACATGATAGATAGTATTTAATCTTATCAGGGATTATAAACGAACAGTCGGTTGCCAGCTTCAGATCGGGTAAAATTAGAACAACTTTAGAAAAGAAAACAGGAGTCAATTTAACGTATGATTACATTGGGAAAAAAGTGGATTTACATACGTGAAAACACGTGGAATAACATTGGTGAAAAAACGTGGAATAATAAGGGAAAACACGTGGATTAACATTGGTGAAAAAACGTGGAATGATAAGGGAAAACACGTGGATTAACATTGGTGAAAAAACGTGGAATAATATTGGGAAAACACGTGGATTAACATTGGTGAAAAAACGTGGATTAACATTGGGAAAACACGTGGATAAACATTGGTGAAAAAACGTGGAATAATATTGTGAAGACACGTGGAATAACATTGGTGAAAAAACGTGGATGTGAAAACACGTGGATTAACATTGGTGAAAAAAGGTGGAATAATAAGGGAAAACACGTGGACTAACATTGGTGAAAAAACGTGGAATAATAAGGGAAAACACGTGGACTAACATTGGTGAAAAAACGTGAAATAATAAGGGAAAACACGTGGATTAACATTGGTGAAAAACGTGGAATAATATTGGGAAAACACGTGGATTAACATTGGTGAAAAAACGTGAATTTACATTTGAATCGTGTCTAGTCAATTTAGTCATGTATATTTTCAAACTGTATTTGAACCGTCAATAGCAATCGAATTTATAGCTCTCATCAAATGAATATCAATTAAATTTATTTTAGAGAATGAGTAAATATTTGCCTTCAATAAAATATCATAACTATTATAGTAACGATACAATCAGGGTATATGCATCAGTTGCAAATGAATTGAAGACCTTGCATAAAACGCGAATATTAGTTATGGCTATTTAGATAAATATGGCTAAATTTGGCATCATTATATACTTCGCTTATCAAATGTTTAGTCAGTTTGATAACTAAATATAACTAAGAATATTATGAAACGATTGTACTTACTTTTAGGTGCTAATATTTAGAAGAAATATCATAAAAATTCAGTTATCACCAATAAAATATTCCTCTTATGAAAATATATTAAATATTTTAAAATGTTAAACAAGTTTACTACACCAACTGATATTAATATAGTGATGAAAATTAATATATAGTTTCTCTAACAACTTTCACGCTACCAAAAGTTGCTTGAATGGAAGTTTCTAATGAGAAACAAGAACAAAACGTTTGCAAGCACTCAGATGACACTTCCTAAACTTCACTGATTCTGAAACTTCATGAATAACTAAACTTCATAGTTTACTTCATGTTCCACACAACTCTTCACGTATCGCAAAACAGTTCGAATGCCGCCTTTACTCTTAGTTACGTAGACTAAGGGGCCGATATGTACCACCGACATGGGAAAGCTTACACTGCCGTTAATTCACGTCGAGACCTATCTCGTACGTAACTTTGTCACGACGTCGGACTCTTGCCAAGATCAAGAGAAGTGAAGAGAGATATGATTAAGAGTTGTAATTAGAAGTGGTAGATATAGCATTGTATTAATAGGGCAGGTTCGGTTAAAGAAAGGTGTACCTGTATTCATTTTCTTTAGCAGTATATAAATTTCACTTCACCGAGTTGTTACTTTCTTGATTGTAATGCTTGTAGATATTTTAAAATTGGTCTGGGTAGGTACATGACGATAAATTTGTAAGATTTGAAAATTACGGCAAAATTAGAAAACTGTTTTAGCTCTGTGAGTAAAAAACCACGTGGAAAATTCCCCATGTAAAATATTACTCTAGTTTTATTTTCTCGGTCTTCATTGATAAATTATGTACAACATTTCAAAGATACATTTATAGAATTCGTATAACTATTTTATTTTTAAAAATCTCAGAACTTTAACAGATGCCAACATTAAATCGTCTGATAAAAATCTCAAATATATTATAAAAAGTAATTAATATCAGTAATTGTCATAGTCACTTACGGTAGAACAAAGTACCAACAATATCACATCATGGTTAGAAAATTAAACAGGAACTTAATTAAAGCGAGACATATGAAACAGTTTCTGGACACTCATTAAAATTAAGGACTGTTCATACTGTAGGATACATACAGTCTCTTAAGGACTGTTCATACTGTATGATACATACAGTCTCTTAAGGACTGTTCATACTGTTGGATACATACAGTCTCTTAAGGACTGTTCATACTGTTGGATACAAACATTCTCTTAAGGACTGTTCATACTGTTGGATACATACAGTCTCTTAAGGACTGTTCATACTGTTGGATACATACAGTCTCTTAAGGACTGTTCATACTGTTGGATACATACAGTCTCTTAAGGACTGTTCATACTGTTGGATACAAACATTCTCTTAAGGACTGTTCATACTGTTGGATACATACAGTCTCTTAAGGACTGTTCATACTGTAGGATACATACAGTCTCTTAAGGACTGTTCATACTGTAGGATACATACAGTCTCTTAAGGACTGTTCATACTGTTGGATACATACAGTCTCTTAAGGACTGTTCATACTGTTGGATACATACAGTCTCTTAAGGACTGTTCATACTGTTGGATACATACAGTCTCTTAAGGACTGTTCATACTGTTGGATACATACAGTCTCTTAAGGACTGTTCATACTGTTGGATACAAACAGTCTCTTAAGGACTGTTCATACTGTTGGATACATACAGTCTCTTAAGGACTGTTCATACTGTAGGATACATACAGTCTCTTAAGGACTGTTCATACTGTAGGATACATACAGTCTCTTAAGGACTGTTCATACTGTTGGATACATACAGTCTCTTAAGGACTGTTCATACTGTACGATACATACAGTCTCTTAAGGACTGTTCATACTGTTGGATACAAACAGTCTCTTAAGGACTGTTCATACTGTTGGATACATACAGTCTCTTAAGGACTGTTCATACTGTTGGATACATACAGTCTCTTAAGGACTGTTCATACTGTAGGATACATACAGTCTGTTAAGGACTGTTCATACTGTATGATACATACAGTCTGTTAAGGACTGTTCATACTGTAGGATACATACAGTCTCTTAAGGACTGTTCATACTGTACGATACATACAGTCTCTTAAGGACTGTTCATACTGCAGGATACATACAGTCTCTTAAGGACTGTTCATACTGTAGGATACATACAGTCTCTTAAGGACTCTTCTTTGACTCCTTCTTTTCATTTATCCTTTGAAAGGATTTGAGCAGAAATAATATTATGAGTTCTACCTCATTATTAAATATTATAAATAGTGGGAATTGCAATAGAAATGTACATTCAAATACAAATGTACATTCAAATACAAATGTACATTCAAATACAAATGTACATTCAAATGCAAATGTACATTCAAATACAAATGTACATTCAAATACAAATGTACATTCAAATACAAATGTACATTCAAATACAAATGTACATTCAAATACAAATGTACATTCAAATACAAATGTACATTCAAATAGAAATGTACATTCAAATAAAAATGTACATTCAAATACAAATGTACATTCAAATAGAAATGTACATGCAAATACAAATGTACATTCAAATACAAATGTACATTCAAATACAAATGTACATTCAAATAGAAATGTACATGCAAATACAAATGTACATTCAAATAGAAATGTACATTCAAATACAAATGTACATTCAATTACAAATGTACATTCAATTACAAATGTACATTCAAATACAAATGTACATTCAAATAGAAATGTACATTCAAATACAAATGTACATTCAATTACAAATGTACATTCAAATAGAAATGTACATGCAAATACAAATGTACATTCAAATACAAATGTACATTCAAATAGAAATGTACATTCAAATACAAATGTACATTCAAATAGAAATGTACATGCAAATACAAATGTACATTCAAATAGAAATGTACATTCAAATACAAATGTACATTCAATTACAAATGTACATTCAATTACAAATGTACATTCAAATAGAAATGTACATTCAAATGCAAATGTACATTCAATTACAAATGTACATTCAAATACAAATGTACATTCAATTACAAATGTACATTCAATTACAAATGTACATTCAAATACAAATGTACATTCAAATGCAAATGTACATTCAATTACAAATGTACATTCAAATACAAATGTACATTCAAATGCAAATGTACATTCAAATAGAAATGTACATTCAAATGCAAATGTACATTCAATTACAAATGTACATTCAAATGCAAATGTACATTCAATTACAAATGTACATTCAAATACAAATGTATATTCAAATAGAAATGTACATTCAAATACAAATGTACATTCAAATGCAAATGTACATTCAATTACAAATGTACATTCAAATAGAAATGTACATTCAAATGCAAATGTACATTCAATTACAAATGTACATTCAAATGCAAATGTACATTCAATTACAAATGTACATTCAAATACAAATGTATATTCAAATAGAAATGTACATTCAAATACAAATGTACATTCAAATGCAAATGTACATTCAAATGCAAATGTACATTCAATTACAAATGTACATTCAAATACAAATGTACATTCAATTACAAATGTACATTCAAATGCAAATGTACATTCAATTACAAATGTACATTCAAATACAAATGTATATTCAAATAGAAATGTACATTCAAATAGAAATGTACATTCAAATACAAATGTACATTCAAATGCAAATGTACATTCAAATGCAAATGTACATTCAATTACAAATGTACATTCAAATACAAATGTACATTCAAATACAAATGTATATACTAAATATGCTTCACTTTATATTTATTTCTAGATGAATAAATTAATTCAAAGTTTACAAATAAATGAATAAATATATACTATATATGATTTAGTGTATGCTTTTTAAAAATAAACAATTGTATAATTAAATAAACACGAGATAATTTTTAGCTACTTTTTCTGAGTATTTTAGAACAATGAAGAACTGACGGCAAATGGCGTAAAAGGTAAATATAACATTTCAAGAATTAACAAAAATGAATTGAGACTACGATTCTCTCAATTTCAACATTACATATACAAATGAAGGGGATATTTTTCACATGGCTCCGTCTTGCAATTGATCAATGGCCAGGCCCTCCATTGATCGAACAAGAATATAATATTTATTCAATTATATATAAACATTTAAAGAGTTAGAAAAATAAAAGAGCCACATGGCCTGGGAAAACTTGAACCTTTAAAAGCAAACTAAATAAGGGAACTGTATGTATCCTACAGTATGAAAAGTCCTTAAGAGACTGTATGTATCCTACAGTGTAAACAGTTATTAACAGACTGTATGTATCCTACAGTATGAAAAGTCCTTAAGAGACTGTATGTATCCTACAGTCCGTAATTTTATAAAGAGTGGCAAGAAACTGTTTCATGTATTCACTTTAATTCAAATTCTGAGTAGTTTTCTATGTAGAAATGTGATATCGTTGCTACTTTGTTTTACCCTAGGTGAAAATAATAGAAATACAAAAATTCAATACTGTATATAAGCTTATATAAGATAAATTTCAGAATACAATATGCAATTTATTTTATTAGTAGTACTCTTGTAATGATAGTACCGAAAAGCGAACAAGAAGTACAAATTCGTCGCCAGCATTACCATATTATTATTTATAAATCTTATTTTTATTCATCCCTAGTGACATATTTTTTGTATATTCTTGCTTAGACGAATTACTTGTTTATTTAAAAATTTGATTTGAAATTAATTTTATATCATTTGTAAGTTGTTCTGTAATATTTGCGTCATTTTATAATATATAGACTGTAGAGTTTTCTTTACTGCTTTCTTCGTAATCTTTTAACAATTCGCTGTAACGTTTCACGTGGTGCCCGTACGTGCGTTCGGCGCCGGTGCGTCGACGCTAAGCGGAACATCTCTACGTAGCGTAACTAAATATAAGATGCGCGATAAATGAGTTCATTAGCTACGCCCACGGGAGGTACAGACGGCGGCGAACTGCCAGTATTTGCCGTGAAGAATTAGTCACGCTGATTAGAATTATTGTGTAATGGTCTTTGGTGGGTAAAAAGAGGGAGAGAAAGCGCTATGAGTGGGGTGGAGGTGATAAGAAATTGACTCGGGTTAAAAAGGTTGAAATCAATGAAAAAAAACTCCCTTATATGTTGATTATTTAACACTTATTAAATTTATAAAACTAAAAGATCTACGAATATCTAACGATAATGTAATATCATTTGGCTAATTTCTAGTTTGCGAAATAATTGTTGCAAATGCCTCTGAGTCAATCTTGAACAATTTCGATAATTAATTTTCCGATGTATAATCAACAATTGAATAGAGTTATTTCGGTTCTAATATATACATAGAACTCTATAACACAAAATAGGTAGAATTATCTGATATAGCAAATGTTAAAAATTGTTAATTAACGTTCAAATTATCATTAATTGGTTGGAATCAAAGCTAGTTGCATATTAAACATTAATAAAATGCAATGATATAATCCGAAGCATCCTTGGATTGAATCTTCTTCTGCCCTCTGTGACACTAATTAGCTATAATTTTAATTTTACTATCTGAATAATCTACGGGTTTTACACTGTTGAATTGAATATCGAGTCAAAGTGAAGCGAAATTATGGGCAAACTTCAATGATAAATTTATAGTAAGAACTACATAAATTGAACAAAAAGTTGCATCTAATTGCATTAATAAATGGAGATAAATTATGTACTATTTCTCCGTGTGATGGAGCTGTCTCATTTTATGGGTACATTTTTTAATGTACGAAATATATATTGGATATAACCCTTGTACTAAAAGAACACGAGGAAAATCAGTTTGAAAGACTAACTGAAATTAAAAATGAAACTATTAATAAAATTAACTAAAACTACAGTATGTCATAGAGAGACAATCATGAGAGCATAGAGGGAGCATCATGAGAACATAGAGAGAGCATCATGAGAACATAGAGGGAGCATCATGAGAACATAGAGGGAGCATCATGAGAACATAGAGGGAGCATCATGAGAACATAGAGGGAGTATCATGAGAACATAGAGGGAGTATCATGAGAACATAGAGGGAGTATCATGAGAACATAGAGGGAGTATCATGAGAGCATAGAGGGAGCATCATGAGAACATAGAGAGAGCATCATGAGAACATAGAGGGAGCATCATGAGAACATAGAGAGAGCATCATGAGAACATAGAGGGAGCATCATGAGAACATAGAGGGAGCATCATGAGAACATAGAGGGAGCATCATGAGAACATAGAGGGAGCATCATGAGAACATAGAGGGAGCATCATAAGAACATAGAGGGAACATCATGAGAACATAGAGGGAACATCATGAGAACATAGAGGGAACATCATGAGAACATAGAGGGAACATCATGAGAACATAGAGGGAACATCATGAGAACATAGAGGGAACATCATGAGAACATAGAGGGAATATCATGAGAACATAGAGGGAACATCATGAGAACATAGAGTGAACATCATGAGAACATAGAGGGAACATAAACACTAATCATTTGCAGCAGTAACATAACTACGGGTTACACTAATATTAACACACCAAAAAATCATAGGTTTGACCTTTGAAATTAAAAAATAGATTTCTAAATCAGTATTCTTGCATTGATAATACCTATTACTTGTAAAGGGTGTCCGCAAAAAAGTAGCCGATATAAAAGGTCTTTAATATATAAACTATTATTGCTAGAAGGTTGAAATAGGTTTCATTTTAAAGATAAGAATTCCAAGTTTTTTTTATTATTAAATTTAACATTACCTGACCACACCACCAGACTCAATAAACTTAGAGAATGTGAAAAATAATTTTGTCTTGATAAGTTTATTGAGTCTGGTGATGATCATGAAACGATAAATGAATTTTGAAATAAAACTTTGAATTAGTACCTAATATTCTTTATATATAAATATATAGATTACGATTTATTAGTGGACTCAAAAGGTAACACCCACTAAAGTACTCACATACAAATAATCAAACATTTCGAGGTGATAAAACTAGAGATGATAATATTGCCTGTTAACCCTATGGTATACTGTTGATAAACATCCCTATTTATTACCCACTCAAATGGTTACTTTAACCCCGTCCCTCCTGGTGGAGCGTATTTAACCCACAATGGCATACTTGATTGTATTCTCGACAGGAATGTGTTTAGATATAATAATATAATTAAGTAAATAATTAAGTAAGCCACAAATGAGGTTTTACTAATAGTTTCCTGGATTAAATAAGGATTTATTTTAGTTTTCTGCAATTAAATAACTGAAATATTATTCTGAAAATTGAATGTGAATATTTCTTTTAAATTTTAATCAAAATATAGAGTTCATTTTGGGGACATTTAAAATATATATTTAATAGAATTTTAGTGAGAAATAAATCAATTTGCAGCTTTATATGAGGTATGCACTAACACATTACTCAGTTACTAATAAAAAATAGTAAATTATGCTGTGAATAGATGAAAAAAATTAATATTTTTACAACATAGAAATTGATGTATTGATAGAAAAATATTGTAAACACACATTAATATGTTTGACATAGGAAGTTTTACATGTTTGTTTTAAACTGAAAAGTAGATAAAACCCACTTTTTATTAATTTTATTTCTTGATTGCTTTAAAATACGGGAATCTTATATATTTTTTCTTTGTCGTCTTTTTATATTTTATCACTAGCAACGTATTAAAATTTCACTAAAAAAATGCGGTATACACTTCTTAAGATGATCAGAAGATAATATTCAACTTTTTTTCAATTAACTGAAACAATTTTCACCAAGTAATATATTTCAATTACTTGTCATTTAATTACTTCGATATTTATTTCCATAAAACTCAAATAGTAATAATTATCAATAATACAATTATTTATATGAAGATATCTAGAAGCCACTAAATCATTATTTATGCGTACTGCGAATAAAATTGTAAGGAACTTTTGACCTCGTCTCAAAACACATCTCGAGTGAACCAAAAGAGTGGAAGTGAATACGAAAGCCCTCCTCCACTCTGTGATTGGTGAGTCAATCTCCATGCGTAAACATATTGAAGGACGTCTTCTGATTACTCAATTAGTGCTTTCAAAACAAATAGGATAACTGGGGATCAGATGCATCTTAAGGTCCTGATTGGAAAGGGACACGTAAACAAACTCCTGTTCCTGTCTGTGATTTTCAGTTGATGACCTTTTAGAATTCGGTTAGAATGAATCGGAGAAATAAGTGATCGACGATCTGTACAGATTTCATTACGTAACGGATGCGTTTACATGCTTTAATATTAGTTAAATTTGAAAAGGGATAATTTGAACAAAATCTATAATTTATAGCTTGATCTAAAAAAAATTGAAAGAATTTTCCAAATTTTCCAAATTACTTGAAGTAAAAAATTTTTATAAAATAAATTCCAAATTGTCCAAAGTTTAACAAACTATATTTGCTAATTATAATTTTGTACATATTCTTATAATCAAACCTAGAGTATATTTTTAAAAACGTTCGTGCAATCTAGAAACACGTTCACGCAATCAACGTACCCAATCTATTTATAAAGCATACCTCTGTCTAGATAGACTATGTGTTGTTACTGAAATAAAATGATGACTCATATCATAGATAGGAGATAAGGAAAAACGTGCATTCACTAATTTATTTCTAAATATAGAAAATATGTTGTTCATGTTCATACATGAATTAGTTGACATATCTAAATTAGCTATCGGTATTTCTTTGTTAAATAGGAGAAGGTATGACTTATCGAACAGTTTCACAAGTTTGATCGCACAGGGTGATCAGACCAGGTGTAGACAAATATTTATTGAAATATCTCCTTATAAATAACAGAAAAAAGAAAACTAACTTAACAGAAAAAATCATTATACATCTAAGAAATGAATTCCATAGTGAGTTTTCAATATATCCTCCCTTAGCCTTCACCAAACGCCTCAACCTGTCAGGAACTTGACTACACGCGGCACGGATGGTTTCTTCTGGAATTTCGTCCCAACAAGTCGTCAATTTTTGCTTCAGAGCGTTCACATTTGAGTGATTAGAAGAGCAGGCTTTACTCTTTAAAATACTCCAGATGGAAAAGTCCATGGGGTTCAGATCAGGAGAGGAAGGAGGCCATATGTCCTTCGACCAGAACACAGCCATATTTTTCTTTCACCCTTCTTGAACGCGATTAGCCGTGTGGGACGTGGCTCCGTCCTTCTGGAGGGTAACACCTGTTTTACCGATTGTTGTGTTCACCCAAGGCACCAACTGATCCTCCAACAACTTCAAATAAACGTGATGGTTCACCTTTACATCCGCTTCAATGAAGAAAAGAGGACTCTTCTTTCCAGATGAGGTTACCCCGGCCCAAACCATGACAGAAGCTGGTTTTTGTATCCTAAACATCAGCCTGTCGTTCAGAGGAATATCGCGCTTATTCACTGCATAAATCCGGTCGATCTGATGATTGTGGACGGCTTGGACCGTGAATAACTTCTCATCAGTCCATAAGACCGGAGGTTGCGTGCCGTCTCTCAGGTTTTCCAGAAGCTTTGCTCTTTGCAGCCGTTTGGTTTTTGTGGCATCTGACAGTAGCTGAGCTTTTGTCTTTTTGAATGGGGAAAGGTTCAGATCACTTGTGAGCACTTTCTGTATCGTTCCATAGCTCACACCAGACGCTGATGCCAATTTCCTGACGTTTCTTTCATGATTCCACCTGATTTTCTCGCGGGTGTTTTTGATGAGCTTAGAGGTCCTAACCTTGCGATCTGGAGTGCTCCTAACTTTTGGGAGGGTCGAAACTGTCTCTCTGAAACGCTTCAGAGCCTTGTAAACACCAGATCTACTCGCACGACCCTTCAAAAGCTTGCATATTTGACCCGGGGACTGTCCTGATTCAAACAGTTCCTGAATTGTCGACGCTACAGAGCTCATAACTAAATTAATATTTAGAAACACCTCATAAAGTAAAATATAACAGTTAGTTCATATAATGAGCTATACAATAGTGTAAATAGATAGATAATTTTCACGTTTTAAAGGTTTTAAAATTAAACATTAAAATATGATAACCTATATGGTACCGATTTAAATCATAATTATTCAATGATTTTTTATTATTAAAAATGAGGGACTGTCCGATAACTCAGAAAATGAAGAAAACCAAAGAATATAAAGAAAATATAAACAGCAATTTTTTACACAAAAAAAAATAATTGAAAAAAATGCAAGAAATATTTCTGGACCTTAACCTCTTCTTAGGTTTCACAGTACATTTCTGATAAATAAATTTATATGTGTATAAATGAGGGACCCCGCCCCTGTAAGGTAATTAAACAATCATAAAGTGTGCAGTACCTATCCTTACCATCAAAACCTATTTTTAGATTTTTGATATGTAGTTTGTTGTATCCGCTACTTTGTTGTATTGCACACTTCATGATTTTTTAATGATATGGCATGGGGTTTCGAGGGTCAGCATATACATTAGTATAATTATCAGAAGTATACTTAAAATATACCCGTGAATCATATATGTTCCCTCTAGTTAATCGAAAAATAACAATACAATAGAAAAGGAGAATATTAAATGAAATATTACACCGGCATGTTATTTCAAAATATTCAAACAATATTAAATTTCAGGTAAAATCGTCCATTTCGACAGCTGTAAACTGATATTTTTCGAGAAAAATGACCACGAAATGTGAATAACTCTTTGCATTCCGATTGAAATGAAATTTAAATTTAAGTCTCCTTGAAATGGGAACAATATTTTGATGCAATTGTGAGTTTAACAGATACCTGATTTTTTTTTAAACAAAAAAGTCTACAGCATTTATAGGCATTAGATAATGCACATGTTGTGGAGAAACACATACGAGCATGCACGCAAGAAAGTAACGAATACGCAAGAAAGTAACGAATACGCAAGAAAGTAACGAATACGCAAGAAAGTAACAAATACGCAAGAAAGTAACAAATACGCAAGAAAGTAACGAATACGCAAGAAAGTAACAAATACGCAAGAAAGTAACAAATACGCAAGAAAGTAACGAATACGCAATAAAGTAACAAATACGCAAGAAAGTAACGAATACGCAAGAAAGTAACGAATACGCAAGAAAGTAACGAATACGCAAGAAAGTAACGAATACGCAAGAAAGTAACGAATACGCAAGAAAGTAACAAATACGCAAGAAAGTAACAAATACGCAAGAAAGTAACAAATACGCAAGAAAGTAACGAATACGCAAGAAAGTAACGAATACGCAAGAAAGTAACGAATACGCAAGAAAGTAACGAATACGCAAGAAAGTAACGAATACGCAAGAAAGTAACAAATACGCATAAATACAATAAAAACCTATTTAAAATCAAACACAAAAACACGCACACATACACACAAACAATAACATAGAAGCATACATATATGTTATGAACAGAAATGTATGCACTTACATGCATACACAGTAAACACACGATCACATACACGCACACAAACAATAAAAACGTACATATGATCAAACACGGTCAGATAATAGGGTAGATGTTTTACTGAACATTTTTAAATGTTACAGGATGGCCTTTGCATGATCTTAGTGCTTAATTTTATGCAGGTAGTTGATTATACAAACAATTACCTATATGGCTATATTGATCTTACAATTTTAGTTAGAATTGAGAATAATCTATTAGAAGCATGAGAATGCAATCGAAAGAGAAAATAATGTGGTTGAACATTTGGTGTGACGGGTAAGTTCTGGAAATGTTAATGAACAGCTACACGCTTTCGATCAATTAGGAAAAAAGTGTATTATAATAAAAATAATAATAGGATTGATAATCGTCATCAAAAATAATACATTTTACTGAATACTGTGTAGCTGCAAATAATATTTCTATTCCTTTAATAAGGAGATAATATATTTTGATATCATCGCATTACCATTCCTGTGAGTCACATTCCCATTCCTGTGAAGAATAACATTACCTTTCATGTCTATAATCCCATTCACATTCCTGTCTTGAATCCCATTCCTGTCTTATATCACATTCTTGTCTTGAATCACATTCCTGTCTCGAATCACATTCCTGTATTGAATCACATTCCTATCTTAAATCACATTCCTGTCTAGAATCACATTCCTATTTAGAATCAGATTCCTGTTTAGAATCACATTTCTATCTAGAATCACATTCCTGTCTTATATCACATTCTTGTCTTGAATCACATTCTTGTTTAGAATCACATTCCTGTCTAGAATCACATTCCTATCTTGAATCACATTCCTGTCTAGAATCACATTCCTATTTAGAATCACATTCCTGTTTAGAATCACATTTCTGTCTAGAATCACATTCCTGTCTCATATCACATTCTTGTCTAGAATCACATTCCTGTCTTATATCACATTCTTGTCTAGAATCACATTCCTGTCTTATATCACATTCTTGTCTAGAATCACATTCCTGTCTTATATCACATTCTTGTCTAGAATCATATTCTTGTCTAGAATCACACCCTTGTCTAGAATCACATTCCTGTCTAGAATCACACCCTTGTCTAGAATCACATTCCTGTCTAGAATCACACCCTTGTCTAGAATCACATTCCTGTCTAGAATCACATTCCTGTCTAGAATCACATTCCTGTCTAGAATCACATTCCTGTCTAGAATCACATTCCTGGCGGTTGCTCATCAGTGGATTCGTCCTGAAGATTATCTCTCTGTTCGAAAACTTCAATCATTCGACACTGATTGAAAAGCACTCCACCAGAAATAAAGATCCCCATCAATCTTTTCTTTATTATAATACTCAAAGCATTTTTAATCAGTAGAAAGATGCTGTCATCTTTTTCGAATAAGTCAGGGGTGAACATCAGTGATGTGACTGAAGAGAGCTTTTTCAAAAGAGTACGGTGAGTTGTGAATTATGGGACAGTTCCACATATTCGATCATATAAGAAAAAAAAATATAATTTAATATTTGTCAACTTTTTATTTTATATAGACTTTTTCTTGTTTGATTGAAAAGATTCACACTACGGGTTATCCATTTATCCTTGCATGTTGAAAGTTGAAGATATTTTTCTTATGTGATCAAGAATATGAAACTGTCCGATAATTCGTAACTTACCCCATATGACATATTACTTATTTAATGACATTTTCCACAGGGTCTCTTATAGATTGAATAATCTTCTGAAAAAAATCATACCATCAACTATAATCATTTTCCTCTTCCTTCCGTGAGTGCAGTCACCCTGGCATTGAAGATTTATTCCTGGGATATTAAGGGAATATCCCAGGCAAAAAAGATTGATCTCTGGGATATTCCCGTAATATCTCAGGAATAAATCCATGTTAACTTGGCACCGGTGCTTGTGTTTCTTTTCGTTAGATTCCTTGGTGAGTTACTGTATTCACGGAGTAGCTTTTCTGCATCCAAGATCGCTTGTCACCGATTGGTGGTAGGTGACTTTTTCCTCAAGCTAATTTCCTTTCTGGCTGCTTCTTAGAGTCCCTTGTGTTCAAAACGCTTCTGACCTCAGCAATATGGCCTTTGGTTCCGGAGTAGACGTGAAACCACGTATTAAACCAAATCAAAATATTCATAAAGGTAAGTATATCAAATTTAATAGATTACTTTAAAATATATTTTAATATTTATTAGAGGTGAAATATGATTTTCTGGTTAGTTCATTAATTTGTGGGTACAGGGTTCGATACTAGATGAAACTCTCTATGTTCAGTACATTTTTACCTATTTAGTTTTCTATAACTATTTACCTATTTTCAATATAATCCATTTCATGAATAGTTAGGATTGCTTTCATTTGAGATGTTCCTTTAAATTTATTTTAAGTTCTAACTAACATAAATTCCAGTTTCTGTTAGAGATGAATAATTCCTTTGAATAGTTCACGTTGGAATGAAGAGCTACATAAGTAGGTATTTAAAGTAAAAATATTCTAAAAAATCCTTTTGAATGGCCCATAATTTCGTGTTGGGGAACTTCTTGACAAAGGAAGAACAGGAAACGGAAAACTCCTCACAAAAGCTCAAAAGCCGGGCGCGCCTCATTTATATTTTAGTTGCGCTTAAGACAAAACCAAATCGATTTTTCTTCGGCAACAAAATTCTCATTAGTGCAAACCAGACCTAAATTATGACGTGTGGGCGGGGGTAGGGTCGCTTATAGAAATAAATTGCTGAGAAACTGAAGATGGATACGTTCAAGCATTTTAATTCCGATTGAAAACATGGAACAAGGTATTGAAGAAAATTAGAAAGGTATTAGTTATCAAGAATTAATAGTAATGTAATAGTAGTTAGCTTTCAATTATTTATTACTATTGTTTTGAAGTATATCATTATCTTAACTAATAACAATTGGGTTAATTGTGACAATATGCTTTTAAAATCCTAGATCCTGAAAATATTATAGACGGAGAGAATTAAAGAGTATTGAATCAATTTAAGCCTGCAATATAAAGTAGTAGATACCATTTCATTTTCTCTATGATATTCTGAAAAGCTATGATTTTAAAAGCATATTGTCACAACCCCCATCCTGATTTGATTTCGTAGTGATTCCATATTTAAAAAGAATTTAATTAGCTAACTTGTTTACGTTTGATGAACTTTAAATTTTAATCTACATTTACTCGTACAAGAACATTCAGATAATTAATTAGAGTATATATGGTTCATATAACGGAAAAAATGCTGGCAAAAGTCCATCATTTGATTGTTACTTTAATATTAAAGTGAATTATGTAACTATTGATAATGAAAATTATTAAGTCAGTTCCCGAAAATTTATTCATAATGATTGGTTTACCTAACAGTTTATGCGTTTTTCCATTTTATGTTAAAACCTGTTCAAAAATTAGTTGATTATCATAGAAACTAGGCAGGGATTTTCGCATTAAAAAACAAAAATTAACACTATTTCATGAATAAATAAATGTCAAAAAATGCTTCGTTATCAAGTTATTGATACCCTGATTATATAGTATTTTTTTGCATACCTAGGGAATTTCACATAAACAAACATTGTTTCCCGAAACCCTAAATTATCAAAACTGTTATATTTTTAGATATTGACTTTTAAATTTTTATATAAAGTACTCCTACCTAGATATTGACAAGTACTTACGTTCCTAACAGATGGTTATTAGTGGAAAAATAAACAAAACAGACCTTAGTTGGCTCGGTACCTATTGTAATATTATTATGAGTGTTAAAAATTACGTAGAACCAAGGTATCAATATCCCGATACAGAAGCATTTTTGACCATTCTGCTATTACTGAAAAGTTATTATATATTAAATTAAATTATCGGATCTGAAATGAAATTAAATCGGTTACTATACATAAAAATCAAATGGATGACCAAGTATTATTTAACATTTAATATATATTCCTCTTATATGATAGTTTTCCACTCTTTCTCTATAGTATTAAATGTGAATTATATTTCTTTATTATAAGTACAATTGAATAATTTTTTAACATGAGAATATAATTCAGTTACCATGATTTTGATAGAATGATTTCATATGGCTCTATCATTTACCTATAAACAATAATTTCAACATAGTGATAATGATATTTAGTGATAATGATATTTAGTGATAATGATTGGCTACACGGGTTTGGCAGAGTTAATTATTTACAACCAGTAGAGTCTAACAAGAAATTTCACAAAAAACTCATTGGCAAATCGGGCAAATCATAGGCAAATCAGGCAAATCATTGGCAAATCGGGCAAATCATTGGCCACTCGGGCAAATCATTGGCAAATCGGGCAAATCGGGCAAATCATTGGCAAATCGGGCAAATCATTGGCAAATCGGGCAAATCATTGGCAAATCGGGCAAATCATTGGCAAATCGGGCAAATCATTGGCAAATCGGGCAAATCATTGGCAAATCGGGCAAATCATTGGCAAATCGGGCAAATCATTGGCAAATCGGGCAAATCATTGGCAAATGGGGCAAATTCAAGTAATGGATATGAAACTGTATTGACATTTTTTTATACATTGAGAAACATTGCGTATTGATTCCATATGTAAAGAGAATTTCATTAGCTAACTTGCTTAAGCATGAATATATCTACCATCTATGTATTTATTATGATACCAAACTCACAAAGTCCTTTATATACCATCAGGAAAACATGTACGTTGAATATCCTCATAATATATATCCAATATACAGGCCTATTTATTTTGGAATTAGGCCTAAAACCTGTGTCGCATTTGGTTTTATGACTTCCCTCTGACTAGAGCAGGCTTGACTTTCTTGGGATTGACTCACAACATTCGTATCTTTTCCATTTTCTGACTATCATCCTATAAGTCCATATTTTCTGAACTGTGTTATGTGTATGTAGGTAAATGTTTCTACCATGTTTGTATATGCTTGTGCCATGTTTGTATATGCTTGTGCCATATTTGTATATGCTTGTGCCATGTTTGTACATGCTTGTGCCATGTTTGTATATGCTTGTGCCATGTTTGTATATGCTTGTGCCATATTTGTATATGCTTGTGCCATGTTTGTACATGCTTGTGCCATATTTGTATATGCTTGTGCCATGTTTGTACATGCTTGTGCCATATTTGTATATGCTTGTGCCATATTTGTATATGCTTGTGCCATGTTTGTACATGCTTGTGCCATATTTGTATATGCTTGTGCCATGTTTGTACATGCTTGTGCCATGTTTGTATATGCTTGTGCCATGTTTGTATATGCTTGTGCCTTGTTTGTACATGCTTGTGCCATGTTTGTACATGCTTGTGCCATATTTGTATATGCTTGTGCCATGTTTGTACATGCTTGTGCCATATTTGTATATGCTTGTGCCATATTTGTATATGCTTGTGCCATGTTTGTACATGCTTGTGCCTTGTTTGTATTTGCTTGTGCCTTGTTTGTATTTGCTTGTGCCATGTTTGTACATGCTTGTGCCATGTTTGTACATGCTTGTGCCATGTTTGTATATGCTTGTGCCATATTTGTATATGCTTGTGCCATGTTTGTATATGCTTGTGCCATGTTTGTATATGCTTGTGCCATGTTTGTATATGCTTGTGCCATGTTTGTATATGCTTGTGCCATGTTTGTATATGCTTGTGCCATGTTTGTATATGCTTGTGCCTTGTTTGTACATGCTTGTGCCATGTTTGTATATGCTTGTGCCATGTTTGTATATGCTTGTGCCATGTTTGTATATGCTTGTGCCATATTTGTATATGCTTGTGCCATGTTTGTACATGCTTGTGCCATATTTGTATATGCTTGTGCCATGTTTGTATATGCTTGTGCCATGTTTGTATATGCTTGTGCCATGTTTGTATATGCTTGTGCCATGTTTGTATATGCTTGTGCCATGTTTGTATATGCTTGTGCCATGTTTGTATATGCTTGTGCCATGTTTGTATATGCTTGTGCCATGTTTGTATATGCTTGTGCCATGTTTGTATATGCTTGTGCCATATTTGTATATGCTTGTGCCATGTTTGTACATGCTTGTGCCTTGTTTGTATTTGCTTGTGCCTTGTTTGTATATGCTTGTGCCATGTTTGTATATGCTTGTCCCATGTTTGTATATGCTTGTGCCATGCTTGTACATGCTTGTGCCATGTTTGTATATGCTTGTGCCATGTTTTTATAGGTTTGTGCCATGTTTTTTTAGGTGTGTTTATAATAAATAATAACCGGTTACTAGCTTTCATTCCCGGTACAAAGTATAGACAATATTAAATCAGTTACTAAATCATTGAAGATAAACACGTAATTAATTAATATTCAGTTTTGATAATCCCATTAAATATTAACCTCTATAATAACTGTACTCAAACACCAAACACAACATTATATTCAACAATGTATATTTAATACAGTCTCCTATAACACGGATCATCTGCAGAGGAAAATGAAGAGTTAAATTAATGAAATGAAACGGATACATAAACATTATAAAATTTATTGGATTATTGTTATTTGAAAATGGTACATACTATTTTATATATGATTTAATATATCGTTATATAATAAATGTAGGTATAATACAGTACCAAATTGTGTAGGTTTGATGGTTGATTCATGTTATGCAGTCGTGCGTGAAATACGGTCACTAAAGTCTACGGAATTATGCACAATGGACCTATATACGGTTAAGAAGATTATAAGTGACAGCTATGGTAAGATTAACATTTCTAGATGAGAGGCTCTCATAATACCCCCTGGTTGTTGTTGTTGCCGTTAATAGCATTGAAGACTAGGGGATTAAATAGTTATATTCATATTAAGTCAAAAGTACATTATTACTCTAAAATGCAGTTATGGGATGTAATAATAATGATAAACTTCATTCAGAAACTGATATAAAAAAAGAATGCAAAGATACATAATATACATACACATACATTCAAAACATAGAAAAAGTAAGATACTACTTTTTACTAAAATTTATTGAAAAAAATAAGACAGAAGAGTAAATAGTAAATCAAAAGAAGAGAACAAAGAAAAAGATAACACAGAAAAATAAACAGACTATAAGGAAGAATAAGCACATAACATGGAAAAAATAAAATAAAGAAAAAAAAGAATACATAAAAAACATTGAGAGATAGAGCAAGGAAAAAAAACACAGAACAAGAAAGGAGAACAAAGAACAAGATTTGAAATCATTTTCAGAGTGAACTGAAGTAATTTTTAAGCCCACTAATGAATTTCCTAGGATAACAAAATCAATCCTATATTCATCAATAGATATACTTATTGCACTTGAGTCGACACGTTTGTCACCGTTTGAGGGCAAAAAGCATACATTTAGTCTTACAGATATTTAATGAGAGTCTATTTACATTTAGCCACTTACTCACATTGTCTAACTCTTCGTTTATTCCCCAACACAGTACATCCAAATCTTTGGCACTCCTATTAACTGTGGTATCATCTGCGAAATGTATGAAAGAAAGCTTGTCAAACGCACTGTGCATGTTATTCACGTACTAACTGAACAACCATGGTGCAGATACAGAGCCTAAGGAACAGAGGATTGTGACAATATGCGTTTAACATCATAGATCCTGAAAATATTATAGAGAGATTGAATTAAAGACTATCTAATCGTTCTGAACTAGCGGTATATAGTATTTTATACCATTTCATTTCGTCTATGAAACTCTTAAGATCTATGATTTTAAATGCATACTGTCACAACCCTACATATTAATCACCATAACAGTAACCATATTACTCACCAATACAGTTACTATATTACTCACCAATACAGTTACCATATTACTCACCAATACAGTTACCATATTACTCACCAATACAGTTACCATATTACTCATACAGTTACCATATTACTCACCAATACAGTTACCATATTACTCACCAATACAGTTACCATATTACTCACCAATACAGTTACCATATTACTCATACAGTAACCATATTACTCACCAATACAGTTACTATATTACTCACCAATACAGTTACCATATTACTCACCAATACAGTTACCATATTACTCACCAATACAGTTACCATATTACTCATACAGTTACCATATTAATCACCAATACAGTTACCATATTACTCACCAATACAGTTACTATATTACTCACCAATACAGTTACCATATTACTCATACAGTTACCATATTACTCACCAATACAGTTACCATATTACTCATACAGTTACCATATTACTCACCAATACAGTTACCATATTACTCACCAATACAGTTACCATATTACTCACCAATACATTTACCATATTACTCATACAGTTACAATATTACTCACCAATACAGTTACTGTATTACTCACCAATACAGTTACCATATTACTCACCAATACAGTTACCATATTACTCACCAATACAGTTACCATATTACTCATACAGTTACCATATTACTCACCAATACAGTTACCATATTACTCACCAATACAGTTACCATATTACTCACCAATACATTTACCATATTACTCACCAATACAGTTACCATATTACTCACCAATACAGTTACCATATTACTAACCAATACGGTTACCATATTACTCACCAATACAGTTACCATATTACTCACCAATACAGTTACCATATTACTCACCAATACAGTTACTATATTACTCATACAGTTACCATATTACTCACCAATACAGTTACCATATTACTCACCAATACAGTTACCATATTACTCACCAATACAGTTACCATATTACTCACCAATACAGTTACCATATTACTCATACAGTTACCATATTACTCACCAATACAGTTACCATATTACTCATACAGTTACCATATTACTCACCAATACAGTTACCATATTACTCACCAATACAGTTACCATATTACTCATACAGTTACCATATTACTCACCAATACAGTTACCATATTACTCACCAATACAGTTACCATATTACTCACCAATACAGTTACCATATTACTCACCAATACAGTTACCATATTACTCATACAGTTACCATATTACTCACCAATACAGTTACCATATTACTCACTAATACAGTTACTATATTACTCACCAATACAGTTACCATATTACTCACCAATACAGTTATTATATTACTCACCAATACAGTTACTATATTACTAACCAATACAGTTACCATATTACTCACCAATACAATTACTGTATTACTCACCAATACAGTTACCATATTACTCACCAATACAGTTACTATATTACTCACCAATACAGTTACTATATTACTCACCAATACAGTTACCATATTACTCACCAATACAGTTACCATATTACTCACCAATACAATTACTGTATTACTCACCAATACAGTTACCATATTACTCACCAATACAGTTACTATATTACTCACCAATACAGTTACTATATTACTCACCAATACAGTTACCATATTACTCACCAATACGGTTACCATATTACTCACCATTACAGTTACCATATTACTCACCATTACAGTTACCATATTACTCACCAATACAGTTACTATATTACTCACCAATACAGTTACTATATTACTCACCAATACAGTTACCATATTAATCACCAATACGGTTACTATATTACTCACCAATACAGTTACCATATTACTCACCAATACGGTTACTATATTACTCACCAATACAGTTACCATATTACTCATCAATACGGTTACCATATTACTCATCATTACAGTTACCATATTACTCACCATTACAGTTACCATATTACTCACCAATACAGTTACTATATTACTCACCAATACAGTTACCATATTACTCACCAATACGGTTACCATATTACTCATCATTACAGTTACCATATTACTCACCATTACAGTTACCATATTACTCACCAATACAGTTACTATATTACTCACCAATACAGTTACTGTATTACTCACCAATACAGTTACCATATTACTCACCAATACAGTTACCATATTACTCACCAATATTGTTACCATATTCTATATAACTCACCAATTCATCAATTCAGCCTTCATTTAAATCACCCAGGCGTCAGTTCCACATGGAGTGTTTTGGACAAGCTTCTGATGCTATTGCACCCGTCGTTCTTATCCTTGTTGTTATTGATTTATCAATTTGATTAAGTTCGAAGACTGTTAGGGAATTCAACTGTGAAATATGCAATCAGACACACGTCCAGTTCTGCATCCACTGGATTTGATACAAAGGTCTAACTATTTACTAAAGATACTAAATCGAAAATTGAGGATATCTGAACATTTTAAATTTTCTATAAAAATGAAATTTAATTATTTTACAGTTTTAAATTTTCTACTAGGATTGGTTTTAAAATGTCTCTTTTTGAATTGTGAAATTAGTTAACTAAGCAAAATTCTCACAGTGACTCTTTTCCGCCAAACAGAATATCTTTATTCTCTTTTAACCCTTTGCTCCCTGAGAATATTTTACACGCACAATGCAACAGATACATATGTGTTCCATCAGGAGGGAAAGAGTTAACACTGTCTCACGTCTTCTTTTTTTTTAACGAACTTCCTAGAGAAAATAAGTAAAACGTAGCCTCTGCAGCTGAAACTGACTGATGAGTCTGAGTTTCTTTGAAACTAAGGTTTCGCACCTTCAAAATCACTACAGTGAAGTACTCCAGTCTACAAAGCCTTTTGGCATTTTCATGGCAGTTTTTGGCAATCTCATGGCAGTTTTATGCAATCTCATGGAAAATTTCGGCAATCTCATGGCAGTTTTTGGCAATCTCATGGCAGTTTTAGGCAATTTCATGGCAGTTTTCTACAATTTCCTGGAAGCTTTCGGCAATCTCATGGCAGTTTTAGGCAATCTCTTGGCAGTTTTTGGAAATCTCATGTCAGTTTTCGGCAATCTAAAGGCAGTTTAAGGCAATCTCATGGCAGTTTTCGGCAATCTCATGGCAGTTTTATGACAGCCAATCAGAGGGAGATGGTTCTTGCTCTTCATTACGGGTCACACCATTTTGACCAATCGTAGATCATACTGGAGCGGCCGAAAGGATATTATTGGTATACTGGAAAGTGACGAAAACACTTGCCTGAAGTTCTGAAGTTCATAAGGACATTGTGTGAAGATCGAATAGGGTAAGTTCTGAGTTATCGGACGGTTCCACATTTTCAGACACGTAATAAAAACATTGATATTTAAAGTACTCAAAATAAAAGCTAAATATTTATTATATCTTTCTTTGTGTCCAAAAAATTGGTGCCATCCAATAACTCGGAACTTACCCCAGTTGAGTTTTTCTTACCATTTCAGCATGAATTAGTATTACTAGTTGATTTATAAAAAGAAATGACAGTACAGTATAGCTGCTCTATAGTGAACAAATCTTGAATAGTGAATGTTGTATAGTGAACAAATTTTCTTTAGTCTACCATGAAGAGTATCAGTTTTAGAAAACTAGTGGCAATTTTATGGCAGACTAAAGAAAATTCGTTCATTATACGGGGTTGTTCATTTACTCAGGGATCTACATTCACTGTAAAGGTGTCCACTATAGAGGAGTTCTACAGTATCCACAGGCTCCTCCTCACGATTTAGCATATTTATTTTTTTTCTTTTTCTACTGTTGATTTTGCGAAGAGATTTCTAGCAACAAAAATTTGATTTAAAAATTTGGAATTTGAATAATTTTAAACCACAAGTCAATTATTTCCAGTTGATTTTACAGATGTAAAACAAACATTTTAAGATCAAGTTAGCAGTGAAATAATATTACAAGTATTTCTTAACACTATTGTTCAAGGTATATTTGAAGTTACATGAAAGTTCGACAGCAGATCTTGTTGATTAAACTGAAGGAAAGTTGCTAGAAAAAGTGCATCACGTCATCACACAGTTTGGCTCTTTCTGGAAACCTCTGAACAGTAATTTTACTTAATCTTTTAAAAGCTCATGGAATAAATGCTTTAGAAAAATTTGTATATATTGAAGATTACTGATAAAAATGGTAATAATCGTTTGTAAGGTAAAAACTATCAGAAAAAAATTAAAATCTAATATTCAATATATAACAAGTGTGAGAAGGTGAATTAATATCCATTACACTTTTCTTCAAAATTACAATTTTTTTTTTCCTATATAGTTCTGTCAAATTAATTTTTAATGAAAAGCACATTTATTTATGAATAACTAAACAATCATGGAAAAATATTGGTCTAGAAATTTCAATCGCTTTAGTGAATTTGATGTAGGGTAAGTTACGAATTATCGGTCAGTGCTACATCTTCGGTCATATCAGAAAAAACTATATAAAAATTATTATTAGAAAAAACTGTGGTATAATAATAATTCATATATTATATTTTCTTATATGACCGAAGATGTAATACTGACCGCTAATTCGTAACTTATACTATAAACAGCATAATATCTCTCTATAATAACCCTGTGGATGTCTATTCCCAATTCATTGTTGGAGCAATTCATTACGATGAATAGTGAGGCACTGCAGCCTTTGTTGCTTTGTCATAATTGGAATGGGACGACAGAGGAATCCTTCAGAGTCTCCTTGCAAGGATATGAATCCATGGAGAAACCAAGGAGTCATGGAATCCATGGAGTCTCCATCTTAAAGCAGTGGGCAGAAGGAGCATCCTATATTTGATATCAATTGTTTATATAGCTATGGCTATGTAAAGGAGAAATTTTTTTTAAGAAATTAATACCGGTGTTTTGGTATTGGTTATTGAAGATGCTAGTATATTTCAGTCTTTTCTAAACTTAAACCAAATCAAAGAATCAAATATGTTTATCGGTAAATGTAATTATAATTGCAACTCATTTGTGTCCCACATTACTGTTCAGTAGGATACATATAAAAGGCAAAAACGAACTGTGTACTTTATAAATATTAATTTCATGAATTTTGAAATAATATTTGATGAATTTTGAACATAACTATCATTGCTTCTCCTCATTTCCCTTTAAAATAATTTCTATTTCAGTAGAGGTTTTACGTCAGCTTCGTAGCCAAAGGCCATATCGCTGACGTACGTCAGAAGGAAATTATGTACAAGGGATTGGAAGAAGCAGTCAGAGAGGAAAGTGATTCCGTGAACAAAGTCACCTATCACCGTCAATTACCAAGGAATGTGACGAAAAGGGAGGGACACAAGGTTCACTCATGGATGGAAGAGGAAAATGAAGAGGTGAAAGTAAATGAAGCCTACGAACCTTTCTAACATAAAATCTAAGAAATCTTAGTTGAAGTGCAAGTAGCGTTAAAAAAATGATAAACATGGTAACAATGAAAAAGATAATACATAATCCAAATTGCAACAGTTCAGGGCTCAAGGGACGCCACCACCTTCTCTTCCATCCACCACAGACAGCTTCAGGATAGAGCCACTGGAGGGTACATTTAGAATAAAATATTCACCCAAGTTGTCGCCCAAGGTTCATTTTTGGACGTATTTTATTTTTACTATAGATTTCAAACACAAACTATACCTGCAAATGAAGTCAAACTAAGTAATTGAGTAATCTAAAATAATAATCTACTATTTTCCTGTTCATTATTTATTGATTATTGTTCTTTCACTAACCTGTAGATTAATCAGAGGAGAAGGAAAATCTCAGGATTAATAACACCTTTATTTACATACGACTACCTAGAACACAATCTCTATTATTTACATCATTAAAATATAATCTCCTGAAGAACATACATTTATTACTGGCTATCATACTGACGATTATACCCTTATAATTATATGTAAAGTCATTTAATACCTATAAGTAAAGTCATTAAACGAAACAGAGAGAAAACGATTTGATATGTTACTATTAGTAAATATCTTGATATATCTTGAGCAACTTATTTTAATTACCACTTTATTGTTCAAATTTATTGCGAAAAAGATAAATGACATTTATTGATTTATTGAAATAAGTAGGAATCACTCATTTATTATTTATTGGAACATAAACTTTAGTTCAAACCTGTTAATGGAAAAAAAATTGATGTTTGTAAACTAAAAGTTAAATCACTGAAATGAATGAAAAAAATATACAAAATAGTTAAAACTATTAAATACCCGTTAATTTAAAAATGAACTTAATAATAACATCATTTGTATAATATTTAGGGCTATACTGTATAAAAATACTGAGTTTTATACTTTGAATACACAGATCTGGAAGAAATATTGCACACTATCTGTAAACTTCAGAATTTAACACAATTTATATTTTTGTGACAGGACGGTTTATCCTTCAATTATATATAATTACATTATAATTAAATGATTATCATTTAATCATTATAAAAAGAAATTTTCTCTAATTTTGATAATGAAATTGAATTGCTATTAGATATATAACATTTTGTTGAAACACACCGTTAAAAAAGTGTTACACTGAATATCTAACTAATCAATAGATATTTCTATATTAAATTGATTGTATATTTCTAAGCTATTAATAACCGTAAATACTGTACATGTATATAAAGGTAGTATTTATTTACAATTATAGAGAACATCACTGCTACAATCTGACGAGTTTATCTAGATTAACTTAGATTTTAAAACATTTTATTAGTTTGTACCACGTGGTAGCAATATGTACCACGTGGTAGCAATATGTACCACGTGGTAGCAATATGTAACACGTGGTAGCAATATACCCTTCAGGTATCATGGATACCAAATAAAAATTAACTAACTATATTTTTTCTAATATGACCGAAGATGTGGTACTGACCGATAATTCAAAACTTACCCTATTTCTGTGTGTGTGTTTTACGTGTATAATAATTGTTTTTAGATACACTGTCTATACAAGTATGTATACAATACTCAGACACTCATTTACCCTCACAGTGCTCGGAAAGTGGGTATGAAATAGGTCAGGAATTGGTTGAATTGGTTCATGCCTATTTGTTCATCCACTGTCCGAAAACGGTAAGTGTTCGAGCAATAAAGTTTTGTTCAGAACAGTAACTTAGCACTAGGGGTACCGATACCTCTTTCTAAAATATATTCATATAAATAATTGTTATATTTTAAACAAATAATAATGCACATAATAAAATATAGTCATTGAATATTTAAAATGCATCTTTAATTACCATTTAATAAACAATCAACTTTATTTTTTTCAAATATAGACATAAAAAAATAAGATTTAAAAAAACGTAAATATGAGATTTGTATTTAATTTGTATGTATGAATGTAGTTTAATTTGAAATACATGTGTATTGAAAAGACGTTAATACTCACAATTATAAATACATGCAATAAAATTTGAAGTAAAATTTAAATGAAATTAATTTATTTCTAGAAAAAGAGATTTGTATGTAATTTCATGTAAATAAAATTAGGTTTAACTTTTAAAACTTTAGTATTTTTTTAAATCTGTTAATAAAAAGAAAATGATTCAACAGAATAATCTCAAGAGAATAATCTAAATAGAATATTCTAAAGAGAGTAATCTAAAGAGAATAATCTAAAGAGAATAATCTCAAAGAATAATCTAAAGAGAATAATCTCAACAGAATAATCCCAAGAGAATAATCTCAAAGAATAATCTAAAGAGAATAATCTCAACAGAATAATCCCAAGAGAATAATCTCAAATAATAATCTAAAGGAATAATCTAAATATAATAATCTCAAAAGAATGTATTGTTTGAGCAACAAAATGAGCAAACTATTCTATTTTGCAAATTGAACATCAAACTGAAAATCCAATGTGAAAAACCCTTTACAATCACTTCAAAGGAAAGTCTGTAGGCAAATTACCTGATGCTTTGACTGGATGAAATTATCAACAGAATAACACAGGTACTAGAGAACACTCAGTCAGTGGGACACAACGGAGGTCGGAAATGTCGGTCCCGGAAAATTCGGTGGCTGTAATGTAGTTTGTTGTATCCCCTAGTTTGTTGTACTCAACACTTCAGGATTGTTTAATACCTCTGAATAAAAGTTGTAAGTTTTATTTATAACTCAGACCGAAAGTTCCGAGAACGAAAATTGCGAGACCGAATTTTCCGCTCAAACATCAGGTTAGATAAGTGTCAAAATTACTAATGTTACGTATCATTTTTCTACGGGTAATGATAGTATCAGCTTTTAATAAATACACTACACATTTTGATACTCCTAATCACAATTTTTTCTATTATTGTTCTTTGATAAAATCATAATGAAACTAGATCGAATTTTCGAAGACCGAATTTTCGGAGACCGAATTTTCCTAGACCGAATTTTCCTAGAACCAGACACAACGTGTCCGACTCATGAAAACTAGTGGTACTCTATGGTCAAACCAGACAGAATGTGAGATATGTTACAAATGAACGGTCTGTTCTTCATCTAGCTTCAGCCATATAAGAAAAAAACATCATAATAATTAAAATTAAAATAAAAAATTATTATAACGTTTTTTCTTATATGACCGAAGATGTGAAACTGACCAATAATTAGTAGCTTACCTTCCAACTTTAGGATAAATAATTATTAAATGGATCTTTTTAAATTCAAATTCTTGTTGATTCCTATGTTGAAATTTCCAGTCACAATGTGAATTTGATTTATTGATATAGTTATGTTATTCATATGTACATGTAATTGTACACTGTACAGTCAAAGAAATGCGTATCCGTAATGATTTATTCACCGTTCAATAATTTCACACTGGTCTGGGTGCACGACGACAAATTTGTAAGATTTGAAAATAATGGGAAATTAAAGAAACTGTGATTTGTACATAGAATTGACATCATGCGGAGAAGATGATGAAAAAACTTTTCTTGACTTCACTCTGTAATCACACTTTGTGATGACTCAAAGAGTCACTACATTTACTTTGAGCCAAAAAGAGTCTCTAGTTTTGTAATCTGGAGTAAAGGTTCAAATTGTGAGCCAATTGGAACATTTAGACCCTGTCGAATGCCTTCATTTTCTCAGCATTTAACGAATCTTGCAAATCTGTGGAAGGTTTTGTGTGTTAATTTTTGCCTTTTAAGTTCGAACGATTTAAGAATAATTAGGTAAAATTATATATTCAAAATAAAAAATTAAAATAAAGTTTAAATTAAAAGAATCTCATTTTAAAACTAATTTTGAACGGTTTATCAAAATAGTAGTAGGTTTAATGTCACATACAAACACAAAAGTTAAAACAAGAGACTTAGAAGAAGTAGTAGAACAGGAAAGTGGAAATGGTACAAGATAACAACCACAGTTTGGTGACAATGCTCACGAATGCAGAAAAGCTACTCAAATTCAAAATAGTCTGTTTACCAGATATTTGCAAATTAACTAGAAAAAATTATTGATATATTATAATAATAATTTTGTAATATAAACAATTAAAATTTAAACAATTAATAACATTAACCAATATCAGTTTCCAAGAGAGAAATTTAAGTTGGGACCTTAGAAGATAATTACGGGACTCCATCTCATCTTCTATGGCCCCACCATAACTTTATCTTCAATGACCCCACCATAACCTTCTCTGCCAAGGTTCACATTCACATTTCTCTATCACATTTTAATCACAGATATCTAATCTACATTATGATAGTCAATATTTTACTGAAAGCTTGAAAAATGTACACACTCTACATGTATGCATTTACTTTTTATATTATATATACATTGTCAATTATAAGTGAACAGTAAGAACATCTTACTCGGTATTTAAAATTAAACCTCACATTCCAGACAATTCTAGTTTCCCCCTCATTATTAATTTAAATTTATATTCTAATTTATTTAATATACACAGAAATTAAATTAATATCCAAGATTAACGCTATAAATTTAACCCTCGGCCTGCTATTCAACTGCGGCAAATTCACTTGGTACTTCTCCCCGATTTCAGCAATTCATAAATATTACCAAAGTCTGTTTTTAGTGCCCAATAAATTGACTTGAACTGATGTCTTCTGCAGAAATTATTGGCATAACAAGTGGACGTTTTTGTCGATAATATTGTAGAATGAGATATCGATATAGGGTAAGTTATGTATTACCGTGTAGTTGCGTATTCCCGTACAGTCACGTATTCCCGTACAGTCACGTATTCCCGTACAAGTACATATATATTCCTTATAAAGATCAGGGTTAAAACGATTAAAGTAAGCGCACGTTCTACCAATCTGTCAGTTGATTTATGTTATTAGTAACTAATGTACATAATTGCGTAACAGATCGGAATACCGTAACTTACCCCTTCACTGATAAATTATATTACTGCTATTCCTGAGCAAGAAATACAAACTAATTGTTCGCAGTACTCGGGAAGTTGGAGTTAAAATAGGTCATTCAGTAATTTCTAAAGGTCGGATTAGTTCATGCCCAAGTTTAGCTCCCACTGTCCGAGTGCTGTGAGTGTTCGAATAACGTGACAATCCCCTCGGTTGATTTCCATATTTCATTCCTTTATAATTTTAACACTATCACGACATTAATATTTCAACATAAAACACTTCATTGGTTTACGAAAAATAAGAACAGTTTTGATTATTACTTGAAACTTGACTTCCGAAGTTATCTTTTGAGGTCCCAGTGAGCACATTATAGCTATAAACAGACCTATTCATCATGGTTAGTGATACTAAATGCGCTGACATCAATCTTAGGCAGTGACATTTCGCCTCCTTAGCACTCGGCCTTCGGTGGCACTAACCAACCATAAATCAACATATCTGCAGTGCCAGAAACACTGAAAAATTCCACAGTAACTATGAACTGTATTTTGTACTACTAAACAGTAGAGGATAGTCACAGTACTCGAAAAGTGAGAAACGTTAAACCAATCTAACCCAATCTAACTCTCAAGTACTGACCATCATTCCGTATCCATTATTTATAATCTGGTCAAATTTATCAAGAAAATTGTGCATATGCAGTATATTTTTCTAATTTTGATTTTTGAAGTATAGCAACATATTTTTGTATGATGCTAAACATACTTATCACGAACGATGAAATTACACACGTGATAATAACTAGGGTATACTTCCAGTTATCGAGCAAACCCAAATTATCGAACACCCTCCATTTATATCATCAAAACTATGATGATATAAAATTATGTAAACTAGAGATGTTGCATCAGAATTAGGTAAATTCTAATGATTTCTTTTAATTAAAAGGAAAGGATGCATGGAGAAATTAATGTAAATAAATGAATGTTCGTAAAGACAGGTTGTCGGTAACTGAAAATATACCCTACACTAAATGTACACTATTTATTTGTCATTGAAGATTAAAACTAGTAATATCATTTACACGTAAACATTTAACTGGTCTACAAACGGATTTGATTCAGTTCAAATGAAAAAAAAAACTCTAATCGTCTATATTTTACTCTCGTCCTCGTTCGCGTTATTGCTGTTGGTATAACCCGGATACTCGTCCATTGTGGGGTTATTTGGGTTATTTACCCTGACGTGGGAGAGGGTGGGGGTATCTGGTCCGAACTGTGAGTGGTAGAAGTCTTCTCGCATGAGGTGATTGAGAGAAGAACATCGCATGCACAGAATCTCCTGTAAAGAACCAATGTAACATTGAGTTAACTAGTGATCATTTATATCTAGTTTTTACTAGAAAAATATTAGTCTACGAATATTCACTTGTAAATAATCTTAAATTAAACAAAGCTCCGATTTATTGGACATTCATTATTTCCGACCACATAAAAAACTATATAGTAATTATAGTATACTCATTTTCAATTGGTAAGATATAAGTTATACACGCAATTGCTATGTATCTTTTTCTTACATGATCAAAAACGTGGAATAGTGCGGTAACTCGGAACTTACCCCTATCTTCAAATGGCCATATCGATATAATATATACGCTACATTGAACCTACCTGGAATGGTTTTCTGAAGTCCTTATTAAGAGTGGCGTAAATGATTGGATTGAGAGTTGAGTTGGCGTATCCGAGCCACAAGAAGAGGGAGGAGATGGAGATGGGGATGTCTGTGGGTCTCGCGAGGAACGGCCTCACCAGCGCTAGAACGAAGAACGGTAACCAGCACACGATGAACGCGCTCATGATGATACCTGAAACACGAGGTATATGTAGGTTCATTTAAAGATAAATGATTAACGTACGAAATATTGTCAGTTAAATTGTATCTACAACACTAATCTTGAAAAAGTTTGAAAATATCTTCTAATGGGGGTAATATTAATAATGTAAGTCTGGTAAAGGTTAAAAAAAGCTTCCATCAACTTAAAACTTATTTCGCTTTTTTTTAAACGCTTTCCGATGATCTTATCATTAATTGCGTATACAGATTTATAAGGCACCAATAATATGATGAAAAATATTCTACCCAATTCTGTAAATTTCATCGACATTTTCTTCCTTTGTTAAAACATTTCGTAGATAATTATACGTAAAATGATTCCAACAGAAGATAAAAACTTGATTCCAATTTCCCTGCTTGTAAAGTTCATCTAATAGCAATTTAGCATCAAAACACCGACTGAAAATAATCCCGAAAGCTTATTTGAGTTTGGCAAAAATGGCTGTAAATTGGCCCTCTCTGCCGCAGTGATTTGAACTCCATTATCAGCAGAATGATTCGGTCTACCTAGAAGAAAATGCTGAGCGAAATAACTCGCTTCTGAGGGGCTTGCATCCCGCAGGTAATAACAGTTCCTCACGCTACTAATGCAAATTTACACGTCGTGAGATTCTGCAAAAAATGGAATTGCCGAGGTAGCCATTTGTTGCCGACGGTTGAGGCCTCTTCTCAGATAATTATTGTGGTGGAATGAAAGACCGTACACAATTAAGCGGTGGAGAGGAAAATAAAAGTAATCTTATTAGGCTGTTGTTTTAGAGGAGGATTCATAGAAAATAATATGTGGAGTGGTTGGAGGTAAATAAATTGTAAGCTATATAAAAAATATAACTTAGAGTGTTCATTGTTCAATGAGAATATTTCTATGCACTGTATTACTATAAAATATTTTAGAGAGGTTTTCTTTATAGTTTTACAGTAGTCTAATAACCGTTTGATTTTACCAAGGTTCCTAACGATAGTTTATACCGTACACTATAATTACCCTCTAATATGTTTCCCAGGTTCAAACTTAAAGTTCTACCTTACAGTTTTTTACTTTTTTTTGCAATAGTCTGCTCAACATGCTGTTCCTTCTAGCTTGTATTTGAAACACTTAACTACATCCCACATTCGAAAGGAAAGTTCCAAATTTCCCCTTTAAGACTGCTGGTAGAAATGTCTCGAACAATGGAATCATTTCCCAGCGCACTACCCCTCAGTAGTTTACCTTATCTCGTGCCATTGAGTCTCTTACTGCCATTTCCTGGCCATTGTCTCGGTCTCTAAAGGCACCCGTCACTTTCCTCCATTTTAGCTCCTGGAGACACCTACAACACTTCCACTGCTAAATACAGACAACATATTTAGTGAAATGCAAAATGTTGGATGGGGATTCCGGAACGTAATATTTTAAAGAATTTATATTTTGAAGAAGTTCTATTTCAAGACTTTATGTTTTGGAGAATATATATTATATACATGTTCTCGAGACATTTTATTTTGAAGATATAATATTTCGAACGTAATTATATGGAGACGTTATTTTTTCGAAATGTTTTTATTTGGAGACGTTTTTTTTCGAAATGTTTTTATTTGGAGACGTTATTTTTGAAAACGTTATTATTTGAAAAAGTTATTTTTCGTGACATTATATTTTGAAGATATAATATTTTGAAACGTCATATTTTGTTGACAGTATTTTTCGAAAAAACATATTTTAGAAACGTTATTTTTCGAAAATCCATATTTTCGAAACATTATATTTTAGAGACGTTATTTTTCGAAACGTTAATATTTGTAGATATTATTTTTCGAAACATAATGAAGTATTGGCTGATAAAAAGTGTTCGAATCCTTCAAATATACAGTATATTGATTTGTTTGAATCTGATTAGCTAAAAGTTTACCCAGTCAATGACAGCAGACCCTATAATATGTTAGATGTAATCAGAAGGCAACTTTTAAATGCTGCTCTAGGCAGATTTAATTAACTTATTGGCAGGGTAAGGAGTCATGTCGCGGAATATCGAAGAGAAATGACTATAGAGTGACATCGCAGTACACCCACTTCCCGAGTACTGAGACCTTCTCCTAAATGAGGAATTTATAGAAAACAAAATCAATAAAAAAAATTTAAATTACAGTCAAAAAAATTGATTCCAATTATACAATGACTTTTGTGCATTTATTTTTAATTAAATATAAAAAATATATAAATACTTCTTTCATATCTCAGCCAAAAAACTTTTTTTTAAACAATATAATATTTCCTTATGTAATTCCTAATATCTTCATGTACTTATTTCAATGTTTTCTGCAGAAGATTTCCGTGGCAGTCTTATTTTTCGCTATGAATTATTATCCTCAGCGCGAAATTACATATCACGGTTATCGGGCGAGAAAGATTGCATCACTGACCAATATTTGGGAATATTGGTTTCTAAATTCCTAATATTAGTATGAATTATATTGTAAAGTGATGAAAATATTCCTTGGCTACTACACTCCTGAACTTAAAGGTCCTTATAAATGAAGATGTAGTTGCTATGCAATTGGAATGATGACTATAAATAGTAAGAAAATAATAATATTTTAAATAACTTTTATCGGTTGTTAAGATTTTTTTGTTTCGTTTCAAAAGTGTCGTTCACTAATTTCAATAATGTTTAATAACAAATTTCAAGAATCGCTAATTTGTGGTTACAGATATACAGTACACCATTTTGTTCGAAAATTGAGAATAAATTTCAGTATGATATTATTTACTTACGCTTTTATGTAAGAAAAACTCATACAAACTCAATAAACGAATTGAAAACCCACCATTGAAATAAGAACATTTTTGAGACACATCGTTATTGAAACGTTATATTTCAAACATGTTTACTTACACAGTGTGACACGTTTCAAACATCTCTACTACCCAGTGTGACACGTTTCAAACATGTTTATTTTCCCAGTGTGACACGTTTCAAACCTGTCTACTTACCCAGTGTGACACGTTTCAAACATGTTTACTTACCCAGTGTGAAACGTTTCAAACCTGTTAACTTACCCAGTGTGACACGTTTCAAACATGTTTACTTACCCAGTGTGACACGTTTCAATCATGTTTACTTACCCAGTGTGACACGTTTCAAACATGTTTACTTACCCAGTGTGACACGTTTCAATCATGTTTACTTACCCAGTGTGACACGTTTCTCAAACATGTTTACTTACCCAGTGTCGTAGAAGCTTTCCTTTCTTTAGCCAATTGGAACTTCATTCTACTCTGCTTATTCTTCTTGAGGTTTGGAGGAGTTTGGTCCTCAGAGGAGGCTCTCTTGAAGCACTGCTCCTCCTTCACCACCTCCTTCACCACCATATTCACCTCCTTATTCAGAGGTGATACCTCTTTGAACCTCTCCACCTCTTTGGTATCACAGTCTCTGACGTCATCACAGTTGTTGATGTTATTGTATGCGATGGTGACAGCGCTGTCTAAACTGTTCTCGCTGTTGTCGCTACACTCCGTCAGGAGAATGTCCGTGGGCTTCTCCTCCGTGGTGAGTTCCTTGTACTCCCCTATGGTGCGACTGGGGGTGTTGGTGAAGAGGCTGGGGGTGTCTGACAGGGTGAATGGTGTGTCTGTGTAGGTTAGAGACCCGCGTGCTGAGTTGCATTGCGAGTTTTCAGGCAGTGACCAAGAGGAACCGCAGGTAGTTATTGTAGAGCAGGGGGAAGGGAATGATCTGCTGCTAACGGGGAGCTGAAAAAGAATAGTACGGTCATTTCGCAACATTTTTCATAAAAAATCAATCATATCGAAGTATTTTTTAAAAAGTATTGTATTTTTTTTAAACTCAAATCATTTTTCAAAAATTTGAATTATTTTTTCAAAAATTTTAATAATTTTTTTCAAAAATTTTAATAATTTTTTTCAAAAATTTTAATAATTTTTTCAAAAATTTTAATTATTTTTTCAAAAAATTTAATAATTTTTGTCAAAAATTTTAGTAATTTTTTCAAAAATTTGAATAATTTTTTCAAAATTCTGAATAATTTTTTCAAAATTCTGAATAATTTTCAAAAAATTCTGAATAATTTTCAAAAAATAAAATTCGCATCATTCTGTCTCTGTGAAGATGTTGATAGGGTACGTTTTGAGTTATCGGACAGTTCCACATTTTCGATCATAAAATAAAAATATGTGACTATTATTTAACTCGTTATTAGTATTTTCATTCATATGATCTGAAATGTGGAACTGTCCGATAACTCAGAAGTTACCCTATAGAGCCATTCGAAGTTTAATTCCGCAGTCTTCCACATTCGTTAATTGATAAAAGAGTTATTTAATGAATTGTTATTTAAGAATATTAATGCTTATGACTTTACACTCAGAACAAAATAAACTCTCATAGTAAAAAATATTAGTCTTTGATTTCATGCATTTTGAAAACCATTCAATGGCATAAATGAACTGAAAATTATTAATTACTGAATATTGAATTAAAATACAAAAATAATCTACTGACGTCACTAAGCCACAGAAGAAAAAAATATATATATATGTATAGAAATAGAGACAAAATTATAATTAAAATCTCCTTTCTATATTTAATTTATGGAAGGAATGCATTCCAAGTATTCCAATCTTATTTCATCTCTACTCTGATAGTATAGGTTCACACTACGATCGCTACTAATGCTCTCTTGACAGCCGTCACAATACACGGGTAGCAATTTTTCTTGAACAATATTGGGACAACGTTGGCAATATTGGGACAACATTGGCAATATTGGGACAACATTGGCAATATTGGGACAACCTTGGTAATATTGGGACAACATTAGCAATACTGGGACAACATTGGCAATATTGGGACAACATTGGCAATATTGGGACAACATTGGCAATATTGGGACAACATTAGCAATACTGGGACAACATTGGCAATATTGGGACAACATTGGCAATATTGGGACAACGTTGGCAATATTGGGACAACATTGGCAATATTGGGACAACATTGGCAATATTGGGACAACGTTGGCAATATTGGGTCAACATTGGCCCGAGAATCATTATTACCTGGGTACATCTTAGATTTCCTGTCTTTCATGGAAAGGCAAAAGTAACATCAGTTGCTCTAGTTTATATGTTCTGCTGAATAACACGAACGGCACGAAACTGATCTCAGAATGTTTGGGTTGTCATCAGCTAATAATCTTGCAAGTGATTTTGCTAGTTTATCACAAAACGTGACACAACAGCTTTTTTATTTCACCCGGGCTGCAAAGGCCCGCTTAATGATATAAAACTAAATAGAACAAAACATGTTGCATTATTTTTATTTGTAGTAATACGATATATAAATAGTTCTTAGATAATTTAAGTCACAGAATTCCACTAATTCATGCCAATTAGTTTGTGAAATATGCATCTATTATATCCCCATATGATCGGTCTCTAATATGAAATAGATATAATATATTCCATTAAAAGCATCGAATGTAATTAAGAAGATTCATAATAAGGCCATTAATTCGTTAGAATACACAGATAATGAATAAACTGGAAAAATAACATAAAACATAAAATTCAATCAAAATTCCATCTATTGGCTTCCTTTTTGTAAATTTTCAGCGTTTTTCAATTGATGAATGTAATCTAAGTGTATATCAAGTCTATGGAAATTGCTTCTAATATTTCATTTACTTTGAGCATTAATTGAATGTAACTGAAGTCATAAAATATTAATTAAAAATAACGGTAATAATATATATATAATTATTGATAATGTTTATTTAGGATTTCAGTGAATATAGAAAATGAAAAAAAATAGACGGTGCAAAAATTGATATTAAGTCTACGGATTTAACTTCATATAATTTATTACTTTGAAATGAAAATAAAGATAAATGAAATCATAAAAATATTTTATGAAATTTTAAATTACTATTTGAATTCAATTGGCCATTAATTTGGAAGCTAAAAATTAATTAAAATGGTAAAAATTTGTTCAATTCAAATATTTAATTCAAATTTGAACATAAAATTCATATAATCGAAGTTGACAAATTTAAAAAAAATTCAATTTGAAGTTAATGTGAATTCCCACCTCAAGATATTGGTCCTTATTTTGTTCAGCCAATAGTGGTTCGTAACTCTGTTTGTCTGGTGCATTACCAGAGTGTAGTGGTATGACTGATGAAGACAGACGAGTGTTGATGCCGCCATTGCGAACCTCTACCACGCTGCTTCTGGAAAGAAGAAACCACATAGGAATAACATTGCTAGGATAATATTATAAACCATATAGGAATAACATTGCAGGTATAACATCATAAATGCTATAGGAATAACATTGGCACTATAATATTATAAACAGTATAGGAATAACATTGCTAATATAGTAATATCATAAACCGTATAGGAATAACATTGCTAATATAGTAATATCATAAACCGTATAGGAATAACATTGCTAATATATTAATATCATAAACCGTATAGGAATAACATTGCTAATATAGTAATATCATAAACCGTATATGAATAACATTGCTAATATATTAATATCATAAACCGTATAGGAATAACATTGCTAATATAGTAATATCATAAACCGTATATGAATAACAGGTGTAATATTCATATTACTGTACCCATACGGTCTAAAAATAGGAATAAATTATTGAGTATATAAATAATACAGTAGCGTCCAAAACTATGGGCCAAAATCTCAAAACTTTATATCTTTATATTTATGAGCTTTTCAAGGCTGAATTTTTACCAACTGATAGTCGTTATCATTCATAATAATATAGTAAAATTAGAATAATATTCAAAGGATAGGAAAAAGTTATAACTATAACAACTTATTTACAAATTTTTGATCGTTCAAAACTAATGGGAAATAATGTTGATTATAATGAAAACAGCCTAAAAGGATGAAAATACAAGTACATTTAATTTTCAGTTAATAAATCTTACTATCGATGACATCTGCAACTGCAAAAACGAATAATATTTTGATAATCTTCGATACTGATTTTACAACACTCCTCCTGAAGATTCATAATGAAAAGTACACATACGACAGTCAAAAATTGGATTAAAGTAAATTTTCAGTGTCGAAAGCAGGTTAAATTTGATAAAGAATAATGGTAAGAAGATGTGGAGGTGAAAGAAAGGAGGAAGTGTACTAAGAAGGAGTTGGTATTTGGATTATTTTCCAGCCAAATAACAAAGCCTCTTACCTGCGTACACAAACTCCTGCGAACACTCACATGTATTAAAATTGTTCCATATCATGTAGTAACAATTATTCAGAATTAAGGTATCGACGGAGCTATTATCATGCAAGATAATGCACCTTAAGACGGTAATGAGTTACATTGGCGGGCAGAATTTTCAAATTATGGATTGGCCACAGTAAATTCTTGACTCAAATCCCATATAAAATCTTTGAAAGAATTTAGATGTGAAGGGGTAAGTAATTTCATTAACACGGAGGATTCGTCGATGAAACACCAGGAAAAATGGTCAAAAATTGATCTCTAAGATTATAAAAGAAATATTCACTATCATCGAAAACATATTTTTATCAACTAAATAACATATATTAACTTCTTAACTATATGAACTTATTTATTTTCATTGTTTTAAGCTGTTTTCATCAAAAAAAAATTCGTCCCATGGTGATGGACGCTCAAATTTTTAAAATAAGTTGCAATTATATAATTTTTATAACCTTTAAATATGATTCAAATTTCAGTATGTTGTTATGGATGATAACGACTATCAGTTGGTAAAATTTCAGCTTTGAAAAACTCATAAATCTGAAGATATAAAGTTTTGAAATTTTGCCCCATAGTTTTGGACGCTACTGGCTTAAAACTTACAAGAGTATTCTCAAATAAACAGACATTATAAAATATGCATTCACAAAATCTCCTGGTAATTTTAATAAATTAATTATAAATTATCAAAGAGTGCTATTAAAATAATTCTTGTTAAATACCAATCACTAATTATTAAAAAGTGACAAATATCCTTTTTTATTTCAGAGATGAATAAGAAGGATTAGAACACGAAACGAAAACCTTCTTGTTTTATGATTACTCCACAAGAAAAAAATTGTGGTTTTAGGTTATTCGAAACGAAAAACCGTTTATATGTTTCCCACGCTACAAAAGGAGCTCGTATAGAAATTTCTTAATGATTTGAATACAAGTTCGACTGTTTACTTGGTATTATATATAAACATTTTATTGATTTCCAACTTTAGTTGTAATGTTAATAAAACAAATATTGTCTGAAGACCATTTTTATACAAAATAGATTATATTAAAGAAACTGTCACTTTAATTGCATAGATTCAATATAAAAATCACAACCAAATTATTCTATAAACTTGTTTTACCTAAAAACATATTGTACCTATGCAATTTTATATATTTATAACAACAACCAAGACCATTTTTAATATAAATTTAAAAGAATGATCTTTCACAGCAAATCAATGAACAGTCAATATACAATTAACCGTAATGATTTTTTGACACTTTTACATTTCCAAAAAGAATCTATACTAATTGTAATACCCAGTAAATTTGGCTGGTTATTTGCATGACGACAAATTTATAACATTTGGAAATAATGTGAAAATAGAAAACTGTGAATTAACGGAGACTCTTTTCTCCGATAGTACAAGTGAATACTACCACTGCTGAGCTCTCAAAGAGAGGCTATGAGTATTTGCAGAATGGATTCCATCGCCTCTTACGAAGCCATGGTCCGTAAAGTCTCTCGGCAAGAGGGTAATTTCATTAGCAATATACGGTGCTAACGGCAGTCTAACGCATACTTTCAGGCGGTTCACGATACACAATTGCTTGCACTTTCCACCTGCGCAATCAAATAGAACTAAAAGTCGGAAAGTTTACAATCGACAAACTGTTTATTATTGTTAGAAGGGCAAATATTCATCACTTTTTATCGTAAAATATCCATATCCCTTACAATATTATCACGATTTATAGTTAGTAATGTAAAACGAGATTTTATATTTAAGATAAACTAAAATAATCTATTTGTCGTTTAAGTAGATCATCCATTTGATCGACGATTATAATCGAAGAACGAATGTCAATAATCGGAGTTTAAAATCTTAATGATGGGAATCGTGTAAAAGAATAAATTAATTCATTATAAAACTATTTAAATCAGTTTTTAAATAGAAGGAATGAAACGTATAAAATTTTCATAATATTTTTAACATAAAATCACTGGCAAACCCAAATCGCAAAATACTTAGTTGGTGAGTTTTGAGCTATCTGTTGTGTTCACATTTCCTATCATATAATAAATCTGTATGATAATAATAATTAAACTATTTATTCAAATTAGTAGCTTATAATTAGTCAGTTACTTTTAATCTGTCACCTAAATGTCTATTAATTGTAATATCTATGTACAGTCAATACAAATAATATTCCATTAGGGATGAACTCTTACAGTGAAGAGCTTTTATACAATATCTATTTACAGTCAATACAAATAATATTCCACTAGGGATGAACTCTTACGGTGAAGAACATTCATACAATATCTATTTACAGTCAATACAAATAATATTACACTAAGGATGAACTCTTACGGTGAAGTACATTCAAACAATATCTATTTACAGTCAATACAAATAATATTCCACTAGGGATGAACTCTTACAGTGAAGAACATTCATACAATATCTATTTACAGTCAATACAAATAATATTCCACTAGGGATGAACTCTTACGGTGAAGAACATTCATACAATATCTATTTACAGTCAATACAAATAATATTCCACTAGGGATGAACTCTTACGGTGAAGAACATTCAAACAATATCTATATTAATGAATGAGTCAACTCGAAAGCATGTTTGAGTCAAAATGAAAGCATGTTTGAGTCAAAATGAAAGAATGAGTCATCACAATAAAAGCTGCAATAAAGGAAGAAATCTGTCACTGAAAGATCGAGATTCCAGAGTTTATGTTATCGAAAACAAAGTAGAATTGTTAGAGCATTAAACTGAATGAAGTTTGCTGTTTGTTTTCGAATCGGCAAAGAATAATATTTACTTTGATTCGAACATTCGAATCACAAGTCCATAACATCAGTAAAGTCAACTAGGACTTGAAAGAAAAGAACTTAAGGAATGAAGATGAAAATGTTGTCAAAATAGAACTATATAAATGAATATCAATAGTCATATGATATTATCATTAAAGTTACCGAAAGAATAAACAAATAATACATAAAAATAAATCATGGATGACAACTGTTTATGAAAATATATATATTCAAATAAACGAATATCAGACTGGTTTGAACTTACAAAATTTTGAAATTTTCTTCCTTAATTGGGTGATTAGAATTGAAAAAAATGATTACGAATAATTGAACTATATGGAGGGAGCTATATGGGTTATTAGTTCTAAAGGATATTCCCTTATGCTTGTTATTTCTACTCATTCTGATATATAATATGATGGCAGTAAAGCTATTTTGTGCTAGAAACATCTACAGATATAACTGTATCTAAATATAACTTATTAAGCATCTATCGATACAACGTGGATGCTGAAAAGCTACTCCGTTTCTGTAGCATTTGCCAATATAATAAAATTTAAAAATATCTGAAGTTGAACTCTCATTCAATATATATTATATAAATGATTCATAAAAGCCTTCACACTTTAAAAGTTTTAATTAAGGTACAATAGAAATCTTCCACAATGAAATCCTGACTAGAGAATGGAGTGTCCTGAGTAAAAGAGTAGCCTATAGAGTAAATGAAATTATTTAGTATACCATAAAATGTCCAGTACTTTTCTAAAACTGATGGCCATTCTGGGTAACTAAAAAAGATTTGTTTACTTTAGATATATAGATTATAGAGTCTACCTCCTTAGACTCTTATAACCTTTAGACTCTACCATATAGAGTCTACCTCCTTAGACTCTTATAACCTTTAGACTCTACCATATAGAGTCTACCTCCTTAGACTCTTATAACCTTTAGACTCTACCATATAGAGTCTACCTCCTTAGACTCTTAAACCTTTAGACTCTACCATATAGAGTCTACCTCCTTAGACTCTTATAACCTTTAGACTCTACCATATAGAGTCTACCTCCTTAGACTCTTATAACCTTTAGACTCTATCATATAGAGTCTACCTCCTTAGACTCTTATAAACCTTTAGACTCTACCATATAGAGTCTACCTCCTTAGACTCTTATAACCTTTAGACTCTACCATATAGAGTCTACCTCCTTAGACTCTTATAACCTTTAGACTCTACCATATAGAGTCTACCTCCTTAGACTCTTATAACCTTTAGACTCTACCATATAGAGTCTACCTCCTTAGACTCTTATAACCCTTAGACTCTACCATATAGAGTCTACCTCCTTAGACTCTTATAACCTTTAGACTCTATCATATAGAGTCTACCTCCTTAGACTCTTATAAACCTTTAGACTCTACCATATAGAGTCTACCTCCTTAGACTCTTATAACCTTTAGACTCTACCATATAGAGTCTACCTCCTTAGACTCTTAAACCTTTAGACTCTACCATATAGAGTCTACCTCCTTAGACTCTTATAACCTTTAGACTCTACCATATAGAGTCTACCTCCTTAGACTCTTATAAACCTTTAGACTCTACCATATAGAGTCTACCTCCTTAGACTCTTATAACCTTTAGACTCTACCATATAGAGTCTACCTCCTTAGACTCTTATAACCTTTAGACTCTACCATATAGAGTCTACCTCCTTAGACTCTTATAACCTTTAGACTCTACCATATAGAGTCTACCTCCTTAGACTCTTATAAACCTTTAGACTCTACCATATAGAGTCTACCTCCTTAGACTCTTATAACCTTTAGACTCTACCATATAGAGTCTACCTCCTTAGACTCTTTAAACCTTTAGACTCTACCATATAGAGTTTACCTCCTTAGACTCTTATAACCTTTAGACTCTACCATATAGAGTCTACCTCCTTAGACTCTTATAACCTTTAGACTCTACCATATAGAGTCTACCTCCTTAGACTCTTATAACCTTTAGACTCTACCATATAGAGTCTACCTCCTTAGACTCTTATAACCTTTAGACTCTACCATATAGAGTCTACCTCCTTAGACTCTTATAACCTTTAGACTCTACCATATAGAGTCTACCTCCTTAGACTCTTATAACCTTTAGACTCTACCATATAGAGTCTACCTCCTTAGACTCTTATAACCTTTAGACTCTATCATATAGAGTCTACCTCCTTAGACTCTTATAACCTTTAGACTCTACCATATAGAGTCTACCTCCTTAGACTCTTATAACCTTTAGACTCTACCATATAGAGTCTACCTCCTTAGACTCTTATAACCTTTAGACTCTACCATATAGAGTCTACCTCCTTAGACTCTTATAACCTTTAGACTCTACCATATAGAGTCTACCTCCTTAGACTCTTATAACCTTTAGACTCTACCATATAGAGTCTACCTCCTTAGACTCTTATAACCTTTAGACTCTACCATATAGAGTCTACCTCCTTAGACTCTTATAACCTTTAGACTCTACCATATAGAGTCTACCTCCTTAGACTCTTATAACCTTTAGACTCTACCATATAGAGTCTACCTCCTTAGACTCTTATAACCTTTAGACTCTACCATATAGAGTCTACCTCCTTAGACTCTTTAAACCTTTAGACTCTACCATATAGAGTCTACCTCCTTAGACTCTTATAACCTTAAGACTCTACCATATTGAGTCTACCTCCTTAGACTCTTATAACCTTAAAACTCTACCATATTGAGTCTACCTCCTTAGACTCTTATAACCTTAAGACTCTACCATATTGAGTCTACCTCCTTAGACTCTTATAACCTTAAGACTCTACCATATTGAGTCTACCTCCTTAGACTCTTATAACCTTTAGACTCTACCATATTGAGTCTGCCTCCTTCCTAAACACTACAACCATTAGAACCAATAAAATCACAATAACTGCATCCATCTGTACGAATAGAAACAATTAGTGTTCACTTCTTTTTAAGTAGCTCGATACTTCAAAAGAGTATTGTATTATTGTACATAAAAGTATTGTATCTGCATTACATGTTCTGCTGGCTGAATGGAGCATAGTTTAACCCTAATGACTATAACATGTGTTTTCTACGCACATCCTTTTTGAATTACTTTATATCTTTCATCTCATTCCTTGAAATTTATCGGCCTTTCTTGACTCTGTTCCTACATAAATAACAAATATATTTTTGTATTTAAAAGTTTTACGTGCCCGCGTAAATCACGTATATTAGGAAATTAATTGTAATGTCGTGTCGTGTGGCAACGTACAAATACAATTAGATACCAGCTAAACACACTACAGTCCAAGTTTTCATGGAGAACAGACACATGCGCGAGCTGTGATTGGGTCACATTCCACCCAATCACTGCTCTGCTCTTTCAGTTGCCTCTCATATACCTATGTATTTATTTCTCCTTATATGTCCAATACATTTACTTGAAAATTGGTGCACACTAATTTAGTATATATACTAACAAATTGCAAAAAATACAGTACAGTAGGTATATAAATAAGCCGTGTGTACATAGCCAAACCTTCTGATACATTCTAAAAGTCAAACTCATTAGGGTTAACATGGAATATTACAATCTACATCATTTCCTTGAAAGTATTGCTTCTTCACATGTTCTGATCAGATTAAATTTATAATCAGAAAGAGTTGATTATTCTGAGTTAATCACACAGATTATAAAGTCTGAGTTATGCTTTTATAATGGTATAATTAGTATATATATATATGATATATGTTAAACATTTGAAGAGCCTTTGCATATAAAATTTTAAAATGATAAAAATAATCTGACTCGGTGTTAGTGCACCAAATTTATTTGTTATTATATATATAAAAAATTTAAATAAAATACAAGCAATATTACTGTTTTATCACGTAATAATTTCATTAACCAGTTTTATTGCTACTGTTTTCATTGGTTTTAGTAACACTGGAATATTTTTTCAATTCGTTTAATTTTTTTCCATATGTCTCCACAAAAATATTTCCATAAATTTTAACATAATCGAATAGAAACGGGAAATTCCGAAATTATTAGAATCATTCTGATTTTTTTCTTCAACTCCTAAAAAATTGAGCATAACTTTCATACCTTACATAATATTCCATGATAAATGAATAATATGCTAATGCAATTCACCAAATTCCATATTGGTTTACCAAAATCATTCACTTCGTCAATCTGCTTCATATACTATTAACTGGGTAAATCGCATTAAATATCATAAGCCAAATCACTTCAATGAATGCAAATAGATATACGTATTACATTTGATCCAATAAAACCTTTCACCCTGTACAGAAACTGAATGAATTTCAAAGCCTACAATGAGCCATTCTTCTGTTCGAATTCTGGCCTGGCCATATTCGCATGAGATAATCTGCTGCCGAAATCACATCGAGGGAATATTCATGGGACGTTAGTAGCCGTTGTTACCATTTGCTGGTGATGGTTATACCGCTTATAACCGACGGTAATTCCTTTTAGACAGATGGTGATGGAATTGATCCTGATTACGCAGCTACGGCCGATGGAATAGGCTTTGGCACGTTAAAATCGGATGATTGAAGTTAAAGGTCAAAAGGGACTTATTTCATAACAGTCTTTAAAGTACAGTTTAACGAAGTATTTGATATTTAGACTTCAAATTTATTAATAGATATTAACAAAATAGAATCATTAGGATATTGTGTCTAAAATGAAATAAAATTGGAGATGTTTAATGATGAAATAATTTGAATATTTTATTCATAAACATAATTAAAAGTATTTCAATAAACGGTAGAATTTGGAAGAGAAATGGAGTACTAATTTCAGCCCAAGTATTTATTTCGTTCAAATAAAGTATGTAGTGCAATAAAAAAAATTGCAAAAATTCTTAATTTCATGAAAAAAATCCAATTAAATATGCTAAACATTTTCTCCATTAATTTGCTTAGTTAAATCTGGCCGTAAGTATTTTAAATGTTCCACCGCTTCACAGCTCTCCAAATCCAATTATTCTTAGGTCTGTAATTAAAAAGAAGAAGTCTAAATGTAGTATAACGTCGGTAAAAATATCACGACGGTGCTTTGAATTCCCCGTCCAACTGTCACTTCAAAAGACGAAACTCTGAAAAACGTTTTAATTCCATTAGGATTTGAATGGCTAGAGCTATCATTTTTACAGGCATATCCATTTTAAGGTCCACTGTACGGTGTAACACAAACCCCCTGTAAGTCTCTATAGTAAGGGGAGTTGAAGAGAATTATCTCGACAGGCGAGGGATATTATCTCGAAATGAATTAGAGATATGACATGCAATGGCATAAGTAAGGGTTACGGCAAAGGATCCGCAAATAGAATTATGAACGCAAAATGTCAGGTCTGATCAATAGTTAGAGGTGGATGGTAATACGAAGATGCATCATGAATTTTATATCATGGAGAATTTATGAACATTATTGTTTTGGTTATTTTCATTAGAACTTTAAAATTTATGATAATTTCAATTTATGATATTTTCGATTTATGATATTTTTTCCAATTTATGATTTATTTTCAATTTATTATTTTTTTCAATTTATAATATTCTCGATTTATGTTTTTTTCTCAATTTGATTTTTTTTTCCAATTTATGATATTTTTGGTTCATGATATACAACGATTAAGCTTCCGCTGAAAATATATGCTCTTTTTCGATAAGAGATTATGATAGACAACTTAGTATTTTTAATATAATTTAAATTTAGGAGGGGTTTAACGTCTGCTTCGGAGCTAAAGGCTACATCACCAGCGTCAAATGGAAATTAAATACAAGCGACTGGAAGAAGCAGTCAAAAGGAAAGTGGCGTCATAAACTGAGTCACCTACCACCAGTCTGTCACAATGTTCATGGTTGCTACTTTTATATGGTTTTATAATATCTAATTACATTGATTCCTTATACGGGTTCCGCTGGCAAAGAAAGGTGACACTGAGATATAGTATATTGAGATAAGAATCCAGTAACAAAAAAAGTATCGCAATAAAAAACATCTTATTTCCCTGTCATAGTTTGCAGAAGGAATTATCAATAATGTAGGTATTGATATATCTGAAACTATCGATAATTCTCTCAATATCTGGCAGTGGCGATAAAAAAAATGGATTTAAATATTGAAATGCAATTGATTCTCTGTATGATAAAAACGTAAACATTTCCTTCAGTAATGGTGGGATTTCAATGACTGTCTACAAATTATATCCGGTCATAACTATGATAATATTCGAGAGAGTACGCCAATAATTACCGGTAATAAGAGTTAAATTATTACCGGTAATAAACACTGATAAATGTATTGGAATATCAGTTTGATATATATATAATACATCAATAACTCAATTTTTCAAATAAAAATTTGAAAAAAAAATCAAATAATTTCATCAGCAAAAAAATTAATAAACAATTGGAGAGAAATTTTAATGGTGGTGCCATAGAAGATTAAAAGGGGAAACCAATTTATCCTTCTATAATTCCACCGAAACTTTCAATATTAGCATGGACTGAAATAAGACTTAGAAATATCTACAAAATATATTTATAATTTTCAAATATTTTGAAAATTATTGTAATATAGCAAACTTCTCCCTATATTTCCCAACAGAGAGAGAGAGAGCATAGTAATATAGTAAATATCTCCCTATATTTTACAACCAAGAGAGAGTATAGTAATATAGTAAATATCTCCCTATATTTCCCAACAGAGAGAGAGAAAGAGTATAGTAATATAGTAAATATCTCCCTATATTTCCCAACAGAGAGAGAGAGTATAGTAATATAGTAAATATCTCCCTATATTTCCCAACAGAGAGAGAGAGAGTATAGTAATATAGTAAATATCTCCCTATATTTCCCAACAGAGAGAGAGAGAGAGTATAGTAATATAGTAAATATCTCCAAATACTTAAAATGACTTCATTGCTGCCACAAAACTCATTTAAAAAGTAATACCATCCATCCTGCTCCAATGTGCAAGTAATTGTTTAAGTTCGAAACTCTCTCCTTTTTTTCTACCTCATCTTCAAGAGAATTTCAAGTCGAAAGTATTGCTCTAAGAGGTTATTTTCTCTACCGCTAGATGGCTCTGCAATGCTACACTGAGTGCACTACATTTGAACCAAATTGTGTGAAACATTTAGCCGTCTCGGAGGCTTCCAAATGGAACTTTTTATTAAACTTGAGACTAACTGATATCTGCTTCGGTAAATATTCACATTTATGCAGTCTACTCAGAGGAAAAGATCCAATAATGATGTTTGTGGTTACGTGCGCAAAATATTTGATAAATATATTAGCATTCATGACCAAATAAAATTTTAAAGATCCCTTTTTTTATAATAGTAATATATTTATTTTAAATTATTGATAATAATCATTAAAGTAATCGCAAATAATTTTATTTCACGATGCAGTTTATGTGAATGTGGACAGTTTTTATCAGTGTTATAGTTGAATTGTATTCATCACCACGTAAATTAATCATCAATTACAATTTTTAATATATCAACTAGTTCTTTTAACTTAAAAAGAGAAAACTGACTCCAATCGTAACTGACTTTAACCGAAGTTGCATCCAGCATCTCAATAACTGCTTAAAAGCATGGAATAACTCAATTTCTTCCAGCCAGTTTACACACAACTAATCCGTATAACTTCGGTTGGTCTAATGTACGTACTACCAAACAAACGAGTCTCCACATGATGTTAATTTCCCAATCCTCAGTTTTCAAATTTTCTATTATAATCAAATTTTACAAATTTGTCGTCATGTACCCAGACCAAATTTAAAATATTTACAAATATTAAATTTAGAAAAGTTTTCTTTTGGAAATATGAATTTAGTGAAGTGTGAATAAATAACAAATACACTTTATGTACAGGCCTTTGGGTTTACTGCCCCTATTTCAATCTCTCCTACTTAAACCATAAACCAATTCCATGGAAATGAAGTTAGGCCGAACAATCACAGTGAATTCAGTGAGTTAGCCCTTCAATACTCATCAAAGGTCATCTTTTGGGCAAAAGGTTCATTGGTAGAACAAACATTGCCTCAATGGTATTCTGTATAGTGCAGTGAGAGCCAAATTACTACTTGTAGCTCTTTGCCCAACATTACTAGTTAATTAGAGTGGAATATTCGTTAGTTAATGAATCATTTGTAAGCTATTTCTGTTGATTAAAAGAACAAAAAAAGGAATAATTAATTAAAACATAAATTTCAATTTGCTGAACTCATGTCAGGAAAACTTGGGTTCATTTGGACGTTGAAAATCTCGAAGACTATCAAAAACCTAAAAAATTATTTACACTATAACAAAATCTTATATAATTTATTTTTAATAGGGTACCAGTTCCATCTACTACTAATGATAGTCCAGCAGATATGAGGACTAGAAATGTCACCAACACTTCTGGATCACAATATAGATCTAGTTAAAAATTGGAAGAAATTCCTATTACTATAATAACTACTATTCAAACGAGACTCTTCATAAAAATATAATCCAGGAGAAATCCTTTCAAATTCATTAACTTTTAAATTTTCTCATTAAGACTTATCATTTCCCTCATAATGGAATATCAAAATTAGAAGCAATTAACCTGTGACTTCCTCGAGAAATTCTCCTATTAAACTATTTGCTATCTGGCTATTAAATCTACATTAGTGGAAGGGAAGTTTCATATCTAATTCTATTTGGCTAATGAGAGCCAGAGGAAGAAGCCAAAGAATCACAATGGGTCGCAATGGGTCAAAGAATCACAATGGGTCAAAGAATCACAATGGGTCGCAATGGGTCAAAGAATCACAATGAGTCGCAATGGGTCAAAGAGTCGCAATGGGCCAAAGAGTCGCAATGTGCCAAAGAATCGCAATGGGTCGCAATGGGCCAAAGAGTCGCAATGGGCTAAAGAGTCGCAATGGGCCAAAGAGTCGCAATGGGCCACTGAGTGGAGCAATGAGGGACAATGCAAACCTTGTGGGAATACTCACAGAAAATGTGACAAAGATGTAGCAATAATGGGAGTGAATGGTCCAAAAATGTGTACCTGATATTGAAATAAATACACTGTGTAGAAGAATTATAACTACAGAATACACCTAATACTAAAAAACAATATTTAATATACATTCTATTAATATTCATTTAATAGACAAGAAGCAATTTTCCTAATATTCCTCTGATATTTTCCAAATATTTACTCACAATTCTTCCAATATTTATTTAATATTTCCCCAATATCAACTCACCATGTCTTATGTATTTACCATATTCATAACTATTGAAGAAATATTAAATCCCTTTAATTCGTATAAGACAGCAATGAAATAATAGTAACTATACAACAAGTTTATTTACAATCATTAAAATAACCATCAATATTGATAGTCAATATGAACTCATGCGTAAATACGTTAAATTCGAAGCTTTCTTATTCACAATCTTATTTATAGCTTCAATAGTTGGTAGCGAAGTACTGCCTCAATAAATCCATGGATTTGCTGTCAATAAAGCATGAATAATAAGAATTGCCAATACTTTGTGGGAATAAAGGTGGAAAGATTTGCTCTACTGTCATTGCTTCGTCAGCAAAAAAAAAGAGACTGGAAGGTAGGCAGTGAAGATAAACTGTAGAGAAGAAGACAAAAGCACGGTAATTAGATGATGAGCACGATAATTAGACGATAACACGTACGGTAATTAGACGATAACACGGTAATTAGACGATTACACGGTGATTAGACGATGAGCACGATAATTAGACGATTACACGGTGATTAGACGATGAGCACGATAATTAGACGATTACACGGTGATTAGACGAAGAGCACGATAATTAGACTATAACACGGTGACTAGATGATGAGCACGATAATTAGACGATAACTCGGTAATTAGGCGATGAGCACGGCAATTAGACGATGAGCATGATAATTAGACGAAGAGCACGATAATTAGACGATAACACGGTAATTAGAAGATGAGCACGATAATTAGACGATAACTCGGTAATTAGGCGATGAGCACGGCAATTAGACGATGAGCACGATAATTAAACGATGAGCACGATAATTAGACGAAGAGCACGATAATTAGACGATAACACGGTAATTAGACGATGAGCACGATAATTAGTCGATAACACGATAATTAGACGATAATACGGTAATCAAACGATGAGCACGATAATAAAAGATAACACTAAAGTAGACTTTAAATTATACAATTAAGTGGATAAAGACGATAATATTTATCAGTAGAAAATAAAGTACCTAGATGATAAAATAACAATAAATTAATCGATACATTTGATTATAAAATAGACGATAAAATAGACGATAAAATGGATGATAAAGTTGATAAGTAGATGATAAAGAAGACGATAACATCAATAAGAAGTACCGAGACGATAAAAACGATAAAGTAGACTACAAAGTGGATAATTTGCTTGGAAAGTGGGAATGGTTTTATTTCAAAGTAGTTTATTTATTGAATTGAAGTCTAAAATATATAATACGCAACATCTGTCTGTGTGTGTGTGTCTGTGTGTTACTTGGAGCAAAATTACTCACAAACGGTTAGACCTAGAGACATGAAAATTTACAACTTTTTAGAAAGTGGTGTCGAATTTAACGTGTTAAAAGGATTTTGCGAAATTCAAACTGGTTTTTGAATTATTAACACTTTATTTATAATGGGATACATAGGAATTAACTCGACTTACTTTCCAGGACACTATCCAACAGAATGGGCTGAAATTTTCTTGAAACCTTTCGGTCTATTGTCCTATACATGATAACATACGAAATGAGTAAAAAAATAAAATTTACAATAATCGAATCGAAAAAAAATGTCTACAAGTATAACTGTGTTAACCATTTTTTGAAATTAATATGTACTTTTCGAGATATGACGAAAATCAGAAAATAAAAAATAAAATTCTACGCTGGTTATCATTTTTTCTTCCGAAAATAAATGACATATTTTGCACGATTAAAACTATAATAATTAATTTTAATTTTGATATTAACGGGTGGGATTATATGAATAAATATATGAAATAAATTATATTTAAAATACATTTAATCAAAAATTTTACATGATTTTATTAATTAATTTAAATGAATGGATTCTATTCTATTTTTTCTATTTCAATCATTGAACTGATCGATGTAGCTACCCATTTTATTTTTCATAATGTGATTTTTTGAATAATGTTTTAGTAATTTGTAGTTATTTATACCGCCATCTTATATAATAATTTATGATTTATACGACAGCATTCTACACTAATTGATGACGTCACGGAACATAAAATTATTTAAATTTAATGGTACCTAACAAATATGAAATATAAAGGGAAATGGTACGTGTATTCACTATACAGTTTAATATAATACACGTTTATAAGCTGAGTAAAGTCATCGAAAATAAAGAAAGTTTTAAAATAATAATCTAGCATTTTTTAATTTTATCTACAAATGAAGAAAGAGTTTAAAAAAATCCTAAGTAACTTCTAAATATAAGATACATACAGTAAATAAAACCTAAAAAAGGTAAAGTAAACGTCTTGTAATTCTGCAGCGTAAAGCACTTTATTTTTAATGCTTCCAATATAGTTTTTAAAGACGCTTGCCTGTGAAGAACATACGCACTATCGTTTGTTAACTCTGAGCGGTAATTGATTGGTGACGTGGAAATAAGAAAATAATATTATTTACCGATTGCAGACGATAAAAATATTACTGAAAAAAATAAATAAATCATTTGATTACGTGGATATAATCAGCCTAATTAATATATTGAATTAATATATGTCAATAAAATGATAAATATAGGAAGTATTTTCTGGAATCTGATCAGATTGTAATGAATTTAATATGAATATAACCGAGGATAAATATACTAACTATTTATGACGTTAAAAATGAGAAAAAATATAATATTGTAGTATAATAAATTATAATCACATAATTATTAATTAATCACATAATTATTATATCATATCGTCTTTCGACGGACATTTCTGATTAAAAATCCCAAGATTAATGTGCCAGAATGATATTTAACGATAGATTATGATTAGTTTATACAGACACCGACAATTACAGATTATCTGCAGATAATAAAACATCCAAGCGGGTATAATTATTTAATCATCTTTTCATATCACGCAATATTTTAACAGGAAGCATTCACTTAAAAAAGTTAAACGAAAAGAAGTCGTTTCAGTTTGCGTCGCTTTCAGCAGTCTCATAAATCATGTCCAAATGAGCCCCGAAGTGGTCATTCCGAATCCGAATGACCTTCGACCTATCCGCCGAATCCGGCTCTGTATTTTGACAGACATTTTAATTAAATTCTCAGCTTGGCGCTGAAATGCACACCGGTGTTTAATGAATAACCAGTAACCTGATCTTTTAATTAATAACTATTGGAACGAATGCATACTATAAATAAAATAAAACGTATTTCAATATCGAGGACAGAAAGAATGAATGCGTTACAGAAACTGGATACATTATTCCGTGGAGTTTGTTATTTTTGCTCACGGTAAGATAATGAAGGGAGACGTTATGCATGAGTGACCAATGAATATTTTATCGTAAATGGATGTCATGAATAAATTGCAGCGCTGGTCCTTTCGGAAGATTTTTGTTGCGCTTTGAAAATTGTCAGTAACTTATTAACGAAAAAAATGATAGATGTATTTTAACGTCAAAGTGACGTTAGAGTGATTAAGAGAGTAGAGTGATTAAGAGAGTAGTGTGATTAAGAGAGTAGAGTGATTAAGAGAGTAGAGTGATTAAGAGAGTAGAGTGATTAGGAGAGTAGTGTGATTAAGAGAGTAGAGTGATTAAGGGAGTAAAGTGATTAAGAGAGTAGAGTGATTAAGAGAGTAGAGTGATTAAGAGAGTAGAGTGATTAGGAGAGTAGTGTGATTAAGAGAGTAGAGTGATTAAGGGAGTAGATTGATTAAGAGAGTAGAGTGATTAAGAGAGTAGAGTGATTAAGGGAGTAGAGTGATTAAGAGAGTAGAGTGATTAAGAGAGTAGAGTGATTAAAAGAGTAGAGTGATTAAGAGAGTAGAATGATTAAGAGAGTAGTGTGATTAAGAGAGTAGAGTGATTAAGAGAGTAGAGTGATTAAGAGAGTGGTTGTGATTAAGAGAGTAAAGTGATTAAGAGAGTAGAGTGATTAAGAGAGTAGAGTGATTAAGAGAGTTGTTGTGATTAAGAGAGTAGAGTGATTAAGAGAGTAGTGTGATTAAGAGAGCAGTGTGATTAAGAGAGTAGAGTGATTAAGAGAGTAGAGTGATTAAGAGAGTAGAGTGATTAAGAGAGTAGAGTGATTAAGAGAGTAGAGTGATTAAGAGAGTAGAGTGATTAAGAGATTAGAGTGATTAAGAGAGTAGAGTGATTAAGAGATTAGAGTGATTAAGAGAGTAGAGTGATTAAGAGAGTAGAGTGATTAAGAGAGTAGAGTGATTAAGAGAGAAGTGTGATTAAGAGAATAGAGTGATTAAGAGAGTGGTTGTGATTAAGAGAGTGGTTGTGATTAAGAGAGTAGAGTGATTAAGAGAGTGGTTGTGATTAAGAGAGTAGAGTGATTAAGAGAGTGGTTGTGATTAAGAGAGTAGAGTGATTAAGAGAGTAGAGTGATTAAGAAAGTAGTGTGATTAAGAGAGCAGTGTGATTAAGAGAGTAGAGTGATTAAGAGAGTAGAGTGATTAAGGGAGTAGAGTGATTAAGAGAGTAGAGTGATTAAGAGAGTAGAGTGATTAAAAGAGTAGAGTGATTAAGAGAGTAGAATGATTAAGAGAGTAGTGTGATTAAGAGAGTAGAGTGATTAAGAGAGTAGAGTGATTAAGAGAGTGGTTGTGATTAAGAGAGTAAAGTGATTAAGAGAGTAGAGTGATTAAGAGAGTAGAGTGATTAAGAGAGTTGTTGTGATTAAGAGAGTAGAGTGATTAAGAGAGTAGTGTGATTAAGAGAGCAGTGTGATTAAGAGAGTAGAGTGATTAAGAGAGTAGAGTGATTAAGAGAGTAGAGTGATTAAGAGAGTAGAGTGATTAAGAGAGTAGAGTGATTAAGAGAGTAGAGTGATTAAGAGATTAGAGTGATTAAGAGAGTAGAGTGATTAAGAGATTAGAGTGATTAAGAGAGTAGAGTGATTAAGAGAGTAGAGTGATTAAGAGAGTAGAGTGATTAAGAGAGAAGTGTGATTAAGAGAATAGAGTGATTAAGAGAGTGGTTGTGATTAAGAGAGTGGTTGTGATTAAGAGAGTAGAGTGATTAAGAGAGTGGTTGTGATTAAGAGAGTAGAGTGATTAAGAGAGTGGTTGTGATTAAGAGAGTAGAGTGATTAAGAGAGTAGAGTGATTAAGAAAGTAGTGTGATTAAGAGAGCAGTGTGATTAAGAGAGTAGAGTGATTAAGAGAGTAGAGTGATTAAGAGAGTAGAGTGATTAAGAGAGTGGTTGTGATTAAGAGAGTAGAGTGATTAAGAGAGTTGTGTTATCAATAGACTATATGGATAATATTTTTGTTTATTTTTAATATAAATATATGTATTATAACGCTTTTAACAAAACTTATTAACTATGGCTGATTACCAAATCTCATTTATTCATTAAAAATCACATCATAATATAGTAACTCATTTTCTACAGATTTTTATAGATCAATAATAACCATAATTCAGACTTTTGAGGTCATCTTCCAGGACAGTGCATTTGATGGTCTCATCGATAGAGCTATGACGTCAGAGGCACAAACTGTAGACCAGTTAGTTACAAACACAGCCACTAAATTCTGAAGACTGTGCAACAAATCAATCTTGAGGATACATCAACGCCAGAGTCTGGAGAAGAAACCGCCATTGAATCTAAAGGAGCCTTTCTTTGGGAGATACATATTGGCAACTGGAGAGACTGAGTAACATGAAAGGTGGACTGGGAGAAGAGATAATTGAGAGAAAGTCTTCTACATTAAATGTTGACTTGGATGAGTAACTGTAACTCATTTAAATTGTTCAAAAATTACATTTACAGAACTTTACCACGTTTTAATATGTGATATTCCATACAAAATTGTTTCTCGAGCCAACATTGTCCCAATATTGGCAATATTGTTACAATGTAAGACCAATGTTGTTCCAAGAAACAAACTTTTTCTTCTCGAACAAAGAAATTTCAATTTTCTAAAAGTTAACTCACCTATTCCAAAAACTCTCATCAAAGTAATAAACATTCCCATTGATGACATGAAGTCGATCATGAACCGAATATCTTACTCTAACATTTCGAACTTGGTACATAACTTCCAGAAGGTTTTTTGTATTGAATGGAAGCCCTGACCTTGTTCTTAGACACATTCTTGGAACGGGACCAACTATTGAGCTAGAAGAGGACATTGCAGAGAGAAAAGAAGACGACTCCATCCGCCTAATTGTACTTTTTAAGTCAAAGGATGAAGAGATTTTCTATTAAGATAATTTGAAATAATTTAGTATGTTGTTTGAGAATTAGAAAGACAGGATTGAAATTAGTTACAATGTGGATAAAAAAATTAGTAGGATTTTATTTTTCTAGAAATTATTGGAAACAAAAAGTTTATTAGAAAAATGAATTTAAAATGGTAATTAAAAGTATTTGAAATCGAATAAATCAAAATTCAGAAAAATTAAAATATTTAATTTCATATATCTTCAATGATAATTTTTTTCCATTTATCTAGTTAATTAATATTTAGATTAACATTTATTAATTTTCTATTACTGAACACAAAGTTAATCGAATACAATGTATCGAAATCATTACCCTAATACCTTCCTAGCGATATGAAGCAAATGAATGGCTACCCGTGACTGAATTTACATCAAATAGACGCGGGAGAAAGCGTTATTGGATATGCAGTCTATGATGAGACAAACCCGTAGACTATCACGCCAAAACTATTTTCCGATGCGCTTTGGCTTCTCCAATGATGATGATTCCGATAAACCGGGTGGTGGAGGGATGGAGAGGTGGTGGAGGGGATGAGGGAAGTATTTGAAGAAAAGGAAATTGGTGGAAAGAAAAAGGAAAGTGGTGGAAGGAAAAGGAAAGTGCTGGAAAGAAAAAAATTGAAAGTGGTGGAAGGAAAAGGAAAGTGGTGGAAGGAGAAGGAAAGTGCTGAAAAGAAAGGAAAGTGATGGAAGGAAATGATAGTGATGGAAGGAAAGGAAAGTGGTGGAAGAAAAGGAAAGTGGTGGAAGGAGAAGGAAAGTGGTGAAAAGAAAGGAAAGTGATGGAAGGAAATGATAGTGATGGAAGGAAAGGAAAGTGATGGAAGGAAATGATAGTGATGGAAGGAAAGGAAAGTGATGGAAGGAAATGATAGTGATGGAAGGAAAGGAAAGTGGTGGAAAAAAAGGAAAGTGGTGGAAGAAAAGGAAAGTGAAAGAGATGGAAAATGGTGGAAGAAAATGAAAGTGGTGGAAGAAAATGAAAGTGGTGGAAGGAAAGGGAAGTGGTGGAAAAAAAAGGAAAGTGGTGAAAGAAAAGGAAAGTGGTGAAAGAGATGGGAAGTGGTGGAAGGAAAAGGAAAGTGGTGGAAGGAAAAGGAAAGTGGTGAAAGAGATGGAAAATGGTGGAAGGAAAGGGAAAGTGGTAAAAAGAAAAATAAAGTGGTGGAAGGAAAAGGAAAGTGGTGTAAAAAAGAGGAAAGTGGTGTAAAAAAGAGAAAAGTGGTGTAAAAAAAGAGGAAAATCTTCTGCCAATAACAATGCACAGTATTTGCTAAATCGAGATAAAGAATTAGAATATTGTACAGTCAATAAAGCGCATAGATTTCGAATTACTAATTTATTTTAATTACACACAAAAGTTATTTTTTTATTTTATTAAAAAGAAGAATAAATCGATTGTCCTCATAAGTCATTAGGACAAAATATCTCTCATAACTTCAAAATAAATTATTCCAGTTGCATGAAAGCAATCCAGTACTAAAAGGAATGCAGCAGGAATCATTCCCAAACAAAGTGACGCTTCATTAGGTACATGGAGCAAAGCTATTCCAGTGGGAGTTCCCTCCACAACATCAGGCCTCCGTACCATCTCATTTGCACAGTCTAAAGCCAGCCCTACTGAGTATATCAACTCTACCACCTATTTAGATGTCAGTTTGGGAGCATATTTGCGAGCTGGTGCGCGTTCACGCAGAGGCCCTAAATGGAGTACGAAAGTTATTTTGCAATTGCATAATTCATGAAGTGAACGCACGTACCCGCCTAGCTAGCAAGATATCATAATAATTTATTCATCATTAAATGGATGAAATTATGTAGGCATCCTTTATGGAATGAAGAAAACGATTTAGAGGAATAATATCATGAATAAAAGTTAAGGGCAAGATGAACCAATCACTTAATGCATACAGTTTCATTTTAAAAATACCAGAAGGGAAAAATTTAAATAGGTAGCTATTATACAAAAGATTTGAAATCTTATTCAGCATAAAATTTTAATTTAAGTAGTTATTACTGACCGAAATTATAAAATAGTTTTATTAATGATTTATACTCAATAATGATATGACAATAAATTTCAATGTACATAGATAGTTAAATATTTAAATTGTTCAAGAGGATAGTCGAATGACAGAATTTAATCAGGTTTCCACTGACGATATCAGACGATAATTAATGAAACGCTACACTGCTGTAAAGAACACAGATTTAATCAGGGGAAACGTATTGATGATAAACCCTGTCACAAACGTAGTGTGGAATCGTCAAGATTATACCTCTTATTTTACCCACAATGATCATAAATACTATATTGAGAAAGGCTTATGTCTGTCTGTCTGTTTGTCCGTCACACTAACCTAATAATACGCTTGGCAAGCAGCTGGTAGCATGACTATTAAATTATTCTGACATCAGTTCGATAAATGGTTTCAATATTTAGAATAAATTAAATTTATTTGAGGTAAAAAAAAATCGAATAAAAGCGGCGGAGTCAGGGATAATAGTTATTTCATAAATTGAACTTTAATCAGTGGTCATAAAACTGATGTATTAAAAAACCGTCATTTTGACGGCACGCGTACACTAGTATATTTAAAACCTATATTAATGGTGATGTATTAAGGTAGAAACTACATGCTGTATATGCATTGTCCTAAATGATCTTTTATGTGTATATATGTACATATTTTGCGAATTTAATGAAATAAAAACAAATCAATCAAAATTACACCTAGGTACCATGGAAGGAATTTATATTTGGTCCATGGAAACCCCACAAAATCTTCTATGGTCCCACCATAACAGGGTACAAAGCATGATTTAAATCAATTTAAATTTAATAATCAATAATTCGAATTAAATCAAGTACATGCGCGGGCGGTGTCTTCTAATTATTCAAACGGTAAGACAAGTAACGTTTGAAGAATTAGTGCACCAGAGCGATGATGACACGACTAGAAAAACTTAAATTGATTAGGGTTAGATACGAATTATCGGTCAGTTAATAATGAATTATCGGTATAATAGTGAATACTGACCGATAATAATAGTGAATTATCGGTCAGAATGATCGATAATATATCGGTCAGTATGAGATATCGGTCTTAATGACCGATAAAGATAGTGAATTATCGGTCAGTATGACCGATATCTTCGGTCATACAAGAGAAAATGTATACTGATAGTTATAGATTTTAATTGGTATCATGGATACCAATTAAAATTAAATAATTACTATTATATCATTTTTTCTTTTATGACCGAAAATGAGGAACTGACTGATAATTCGTAACATACCCTATTAACAAAGGGGTGAAATTAAGGTGGGGCCATAGAAGATAAAGAGATCACTCTTAATCTTCTACGACTACCACAATAAATTTCTCTCTGGGAGTATATAGTTAAGGTTTATAGGTTACTTTACAAATATCTCAGCACTAAACAAAAAAATGTACACAAAATCACTCGATGTAACTGCATGCGATATTTTGCTTGTTTAAAAAGACGATATTTTTACAATAAAACAAGAATATACATCAAAAATTAACAATAAAAATGTCATGTATATTTTTTCTCGAAGCATATCTAGTGTAATTAAAACTAATTTATGTATAATGAGGTCATAATTTTTAGAGCATAAAAAGTACTACAACATGTTACTGAAACCTATTCTTAGATCGTCATTTTATCGTAGAATCGGTCCCTTTCATCGTTACTAGCGTTGCCAACGCATACTCTGATATCTTATGTAACTTATATATATATATACATATACATATAAAGAGCTACATCTACACCTACTGACTAATTGAAGAGAGAAAGATAGTAATTAGGTATATATGAAATATAATGTCAACTGCAGAGATGAAATACAACTTGAAACAATTAATTAATATATAATTTTTCACAATATGTAAAATTATAAAATGAAAAACGAATAAATAATCAGTTAAATGCAAAGTGAATAATAGTTTATTTAATCGATAGTGAATAATAATTAATTTAATCGATAGTGAATAATAATTAATTTAATCTATAGTGAATAATAATTAATTTAATCTATAGTGAATAATGATTAATTTAATCAATAGTGAATAATAATTAATTTAATCAATAGTGAATAATAATTAATTTAATCTATAGTGAATAATAATTAATTTAATCTATAGTGAATAATAATCAATTTAAAAAATAGAGAATAATAATCAATTAAATCAATAGAGAATAATAATCAATTTAATCAATAGTGAATATTAATTATTTTAATCATTAGTGAATAATAATCAATTAAATCAATAGAGAATAATAATTAATTTAATCAATAGTGAATAATAATCAATTAAATCTATAGTGAATAATAATTAATTTAATCTGTAGTGAATAATAATCAATTTAAAAAATAGAGAATAATAATCAATTAAATCAATAGAGAATAATAATCAATTAAATCAATAGAGAATAATAATCAATTTAATCAATAGTGAATAATAGACACTTAAATGAAAGTTTCAGTTATATATTTACCAAAGATCTTACTACAAGTTTTTTGTTATTATATTAATCAATATTGATTTAAATTTAAATAATCACGCTAAATAGTGATAATAACAATAGTCAATAATTTAAACGTTCGTTTGAAAGTTTTCGATACTACATAAAAAAATTATTTAACTAAATGGAACATCATAGTTGAAATTTTTTATTAAATATATCTATTGATTTAATAATTCAGCATAACATAAGAAGTTATGGTGGGGCCATAGAAGATTAATCTTCCATAATTCCTCCATAATATTCTTAGGTATGTATATCTGAACATAGCAAAGAAAACTATTTTTAACTTCCTTTAAATGGGTCATTGATCGGCAGTAGACTGTATGCCTGTATATAGTAGACTGTATGTCCCTATACACAGTAGACTGTATAATGACGGTGATTACAGGTGACCTTTTGACACGCTAGGACAGGTGTACAGTCAGGCAAAGAAGTCACTGTCATGAAATTAATACAGTTAAACTATATTCACATTTAAAATTGTATTCACATTGATAATATGATTTAAATCTGCCAATATGGTTACAAGAAGAAAGTTATTTAGAAGGATTTTCAAACCGTTTATGTTGAATTTATAACATTTTATCAAACATAAAACTACCGAAATGTACTTGCTCGTTAGAATATTCCCGTAATTTAACTGTCCACAGTTTTGGTCCCTGTCCTCAGATTTAACTAAAGTTATTAATTGATTATGACGATAATATTGTAAATTTAATAATAGATGTTGTAAATAGTTAATTTTGGTCAAAAACTGAAGCCTCTTTAAGACGCGGCGTTTTTTTCAAGACGCGACATGAAAAAGCACCCCGTCTGAAAAAAGCCATTCACTGTAGATTTTAAATCTAGTATAACTTAGATAATGAATTAATTTATTGATATCAGAGTTTGTATTCACGCTACCTGCTGATGTCTACTTTTTTATCTCATCATGACGGAATACAAAGATGGACACCAGAAATAATCCAAAGGATTTAGGTACTAAAGAACAAGTAAACAAGCTCAACCATTTCGATCCGAGAATTCAGTTTTGAAAAGAAATGCTATTTTTTACATATAGTAAATTGATACTCGTGATTATAATATGAAAATTAAATTTGGCAACTGAAATAAAGTCCCATCCAGACGCTCAGACAAAATAATTTGGAAATACTTTTGTCCCAAAAAAAAAAACAATTCCTTTTCTGCCTGTGTCCGTAGACAAAATTGTCCAACATATTGAAAATCACGGACAGTTCCTAAAATATGCGAACAAATTCACACGTCATTTCGCAGACAAATTTGTTTACGGACACAATATTTCAGAGCAAAAATTGGCCTTTATCGTAGCGTCATTTTGTCGTAGCGGCTATTAACCGTCAAGACCTGAAAGGTTAAATCGTATATGCAATAATAAATCTTTTACTAGAAGTATTCCGTCTACGAATTAAGTACAGACTCACGCCCCTTTCACCTGACCATTTCCCAAAAAAAAGCTACGACTAAATAAATAAATGTGTTCGTTCTGTATGACCAGTGTCCACTTAAATTGACGCTTTTTCATGCTACACTCTTGCTGAAAAAACGCCGGGTGTGAAATAGGCCTCATTGTTGTGGTGTATTAGTTTAATTTGCTTTCTGATGTGATAACTAATTTCTCAATCTTTACAATGTGTATTTTCTAGATGTTCAGGTCTTACTGTTCTCACCAACATGTCGCAACAAATCTCCTGAATGTTAGTATGTATACATTTTAACCACTTACGCACGTAGTATTCGGGAAGTGGGTGTTAACCACATCGGTCAAGAACCAATCTGACCTTTAGAGATTACGGATTGACCTAACATGACCTCAGCACCCACTTTCCGAGTACTGTGTGCTTAATTAAGTGTCTGAGTACTGGTATAATACATTAAAATAATATTTTATATCATAGATAATACCTTCATAGCAATATAAATATAATTCATTGCTTATGAATAGACACTCCTGTGAGTAGATACTCCTGTGAGTAGATACTCCTGTGAGTAGATACTCCAGTGAGTAGATACTCCTGTGAGTAGATACTCCTGTGAGTAGATACTCCTGTGAGTAGATACTCCTGTGAGTAGATACTCCTGTGAGTAGATACTCCTGTGAGTAGATACTCCTGTGAGTAGATACTCCTGTGAGTAGATACTCCTGTGAGTAGATACTCCTGTGAGTAGATACTCCTATGAATAGACACTCCTGTGAGTAGATACTCCTGTGAGTAGATACTCCTGTGAGTAGATACTCCTGTGAGTAGATACTCCTGTGAGTAGATAGTCCTGTGAGTTGATACTCCTGTGAGTAGATACTCCTGTGAGTAGATACTCCTGTGAGTAGATACTCCTGTGAGTAGATAGTCCTGTGAGTAGATAGTCCTGTGAGTTGATACTCCTGTGAGTAGATACTCCTGTGAGTAGATAGTCCTGTGAGTTGATACTCCTGTGAGTAGATACTCCTGTGAGTAGATACTCCTGTGAGTAGATACTCCTGTGAGTAGATAGTCCTGTGAGTTGATACTCCTGTGAGTAGATACTCCTGTGAGTAGATACTCCTGTGAGTAGATAGTCCTGTGAGTTGATACTCCTGTGAGTAGATACTCCTGTGAGTAGATACTCCTGTGAGTAGATACTCCTGTGAGTAGATAGTCCTGTGAGTTGATACTCCTGTGAGTAGATACTCCTGTGAGTAGATACTCCTGTGAGTAGATACTCCTGTGAGTAGATACTCCTGTGAGTAGATACTCCTGTGAGTAGATACTCCTGTGAGTAGATAGTCCTGTGAGTTGATACTCCTGTGAGTAGATACTCCTGTGAGTAGATACTCCTGTGAGTAGATACTCCTGTGAGTAGATACTCCTGTGAGTAGATAGTCCTGTGAGTTGATACTCCTGTGAGTAGATACTCCTGTGAGTAGATACTCCTGTGAGTAGATACTCCTGTGAGTAGATACTCCTCTGCAGAGCTGGGCGTTCCGCAAGAATGTTCGCGAACCATTATTCGCGAACCGGTTCGGACTGGAAAATGGGTTCGGACATTCGGATTCGGAACCTCTTCAAAAACGGTTCGGACTTCAGTGTTCGGAACGTCTTTTTCGCAAGTCCGAACCTCCGTACCCGGGGAAAACTGGCCTGTTCATTTAATTATTTTACGTTCTGAACATGTACCGTACCTCTCGGCTACTATTATATACCTAGGTTTCTGCTTAACACTGAAGCGAAGAACATGCGTCTTTCCCCACTCTTCCTCCATTACATTATTCATTCTTTCTTGAATAGCGGTAAGTTTTATAATAATCTTAACAAGTTAATTCTTTAATAACGGATTATGTTCCCTCAAATCTCAATTAAAATTGCTTGAAATATGTACATAGAACTTTAGGCAAGGTTATAAACGTATATATTAGGTAACATTACATAACACCCTACCCCTAGTACCTTAGCCGTTGGCTAATCAGTCCTCATGGAAAAATAATAATAACTTAAATTCAAGACCGATTTTAAAGCTGTCTTTTCAATCGTTTAATTTTTCGCATAAGTACATACGATTAGACAAAAACGAACGATTAGACAAAAACGAAGGTGATAAATGGTAATATACTCATATTATGAGCATTTATTCAAATCTATAATATTAGGACTATATCAGAGATCTTTCCAGGCATTAGATGCAAGAGTGTTTTTCAGTACATAAGGGTGAATATTTCACTATAATCAGTTAACTGTAACTCTTATAGCGGCTTAGAGAGATCAAATATGTACGAGAATAATTGCGCACACCAAGCTTCGTAGAATAACATCTTATAAATATTTGTTTCTTGTCTTAGCTTGTTACTTTTATTTTGAATGATAACTTTTGCTTTTACTAATGTATGAGTAAATATCAAATGCAGGTTTTTAAAAGAGAATATATTGAAATGGCTCAAATAAGCAAACTTTTGACGGGTAAGTAGGTTGGCTGAACAGATAATTTAAGATCAAGTATTCGGCTATTCGCTTTAAAATTGAATTGATTATAATTTATATATAGGTATTATAATATTATATGTATATAAGTTATAATATAACTTAGAGAAATATTCACAATAATCTTCACTGTTTGACCTTTCTAATATATTGAATAGAAGAAAAAGTTAAGTAAATAGAGTATTGGAATACCGTATAACGTATTGTATCTATAGTATTTTCATATTCAAACAAAATGCAAAAAGTTTTTATATCATCAGTTCTTTAGATAGAATTAAATTGATCAAAAATGTTGTAATATGAATGAAAATTTGAAAACTAATAGTAAAAACTTAAAAATTATTTAATTAGATAATTGGATACTTCAATATGGATACATTGTCTTGCATTGTTATGACGACAGAGTTGGTCTTAATTTTACTTTGCATGAAATTCGGAGGTCAGAAGAAAATTCAGAATAACAACTTAAATTACATATTGGAGTGGAGACTGGAGGGGAACTTTAAAGATACTTAATGCTCATTCAGTCATACTCAATGATACTAACTTATTAAGTATAGTTAGTACAGTGGAACTCCCTTATAGTGAACTCCTGTATAGTGAATCACGCTGAATAGTAAAATCCCGTATAGCGAACTTACCTCTATAGTGAACATATTTAGGTTAGTCTACACAAATATTCGTAAGTTTTCTATGAATCTCTTATTCCTATTTAGTAAATTCTCTAAATTAGTTGTATTTCATGAAATAGCAGTTCTACCAGTCACAGTATAATTATTATTATAAATTTATTATATTAACCCTAATGAATTTGACGTATGTTTTGTAGGCATATCTTCTTTAAATTTACTGGCCTTTCTTGACTTTGTTCCTACATAAATACCAACTATATTTTTTAATTCAAAAGTGAAACATTTACGTATCGACGTAAATCAGCGTAAATTATCGAATTAATTGTACCTTAGTAACGTGTGGCAACGTAGAAATACAGATTGGTTACCCAATACGCAAGAATGTGTCCACGTTTTATTTAGTAGAGACAAATGCGCGAGCTGTGATTGGTTCACACTCCATCCTATAACAGTTCAGCTCACTCAGTTGCCAATCTCTTATATAGCTATGTATTTATTTCTCCTTATATATTCAATATTTTTACTTGAAATTTGGTACACATTAGTTTAGTACAAAAACTAACAACTTGTAAAAATACAGTAACGTAGGTTTATAAATAAGACACGTGTTTTTTCAACATAGAGTGAAACCTTCTCGTTGTAACTTGTTTCTGACAAATAGTTAGTATCTTGTTGAAAAAACTGTTTTTTTATATAGGTTTCCCTAATAGCCTAAAAATCAGAGGTTAGCCTACAAATGTTCGGACTAAATGTTTGGTTCGGAACAAATGTTCGGACCAAACTTTTCCAAATTGGGTTCGCTATACGGAGGTTCGGAACCCAAAATCGACGAAGATTCGGGTTCGGATTCGGAACCTAAAAAAAGGTTCGCGCGCCCAGCTCTGCTCCTCTGTATAGATACTCCTGTGAGTAGATACTCCTGTGAGTAGATACTCCTGTGATTAGATACTCCTGAGAGTAGAAACTCCTCTGATTAGTTACTCCTCTGATTATAGTTACTCCTATGAGTAGTTACTCATCTGATTAGTTACTCCTCTGATTAGATATTCCTCTGAGTAGATACTCCTCTGATTAGTTAATCCTCTGATTAGTTACTCCTCTGATTAGTTACTCCTCTGATTAGATACTCCTGTGAGTAGATACTCCTGTGAGTAGATACTCCTGTGAGTAGATAGTCTTTTGAGTAGATACTCCTCTGATTAGTTATTCCTCTGATTAGATACTCCAGTGCATAGAGACTCAAATGTGTATTCATTCACCTCAGCTTATTTCTCTTGGGTTTCATCTTCAAAATTCATCTCGAGATGACTTTTTTACGGGTTCCCTTTATCTGAGATTCATGTCAATATGCTTTCGTGCTTTGCCAAATGGTACAAAATTTTGGTAATATTCCATAGTTGAATATTAAGTCCTTGATATATTTTATCAGAAATATTATATTACTTTTCATGAAAGAAAGTATTTTAATTTATGAAAACAACCGACATTTATGATTATAATAATATAATTTAAAAAGTAGTAAATCTATTGTTTTGAAAAGTAAAACAAAAAGATTAATTTATGAAATTATTATGAAACTGAAAAAAGTGTAAAATAAGTTCTAATCTAGAACACGTTCAAATTTTTCATATGTTATTCCAATGATACTGCACACATTAATAAAAATATTCAATTCAATCATTTTATACATATAACTTACACTAATATCTTTGACAGTCAACACTATATTCAGCATGTCCGTCACACTAAACCTAATAAAACGCTTGACAAGCAGCTGGTAACATGGATAGATGAAATTATCTGATATCAGTTCAATAAATTGATTCTATAACTAAATTAAATTTTTTTCTATTCAGTTTAAAAGATTCCAGTAAAAAAATTTAACTTTTATCGGTGTCCATAAAATCAACTTACTAATTGCCTGTTCTTTTTGACTGCACGTGCTAACTAGTAGAAACTAAAATAATATCTCAACTTGTTAACTGATAAAAGCTGTCCAGTTTGCAAGCGGTAATTAACGTGTATAATAAGAAAAGAAAATAACAATTGTTTTTCTATTTTTTAATCAATTTTAATTTAAAAAAACAATGCATTTGAGTTACGATAAAAAAACATCAAAATGTGTGGTATTACAATAAGGCAATTTCAGAAGATTTTGTTCAAACTCCTAATCAAAGATGCTTCTAACATCTCTTGGGAAATTCAGAGGTGCATTTTACCATAGAGCAAAGTTGGCTGAATCATCCATCTTCGTAGGACATGGAAGCAGATCTTATTCATCTATCTAGATAAAACCTGCGGTAGCGACTACCTAATGTGATTTAGGCCACTCCCAGTCTGGAAAATACGGTCGCTGTGATCATTGCTTTTCGATAAGACAATATAATGGCTAATAAAAAGACCATCTATATACAAATATTTAATGGAAATCCAACCGTAATTTAATACAAATTTAAACACTTGTATCGTCTTTCGTTGGACAATCCTGACAAAAAATCACGATGTCTGAAAATAATTTACGATGAATCGATATTACCGTATCGATATTAAAAAACAATCCGTTGCAATTTTTCCGACTGAGTGCATGCTCACAGTACAGTCACTTCCTCTGCTCTTCCTTTTCCTCCCAGTGACGGTACAGCAGACGTCACTTTAGTCGTTATTGCCAGTCTCTCATATTACCAGAGAGATAAGCTGGGATTTGGGAAGTCTTTTATTCTGTATCAGAGTGTTTTTGGGGGTCTGAAGCGGCGTGTTTTGGACTCTGCGAGGTTTCCTTTTCAACTAACGCTAGCTTACGCCAGAGAAAAACTACGATGGCATTATCAGTGTAGTCTTAGTCTTAGTGTTTGTGAATTAGTCTTAGTATTAGTCTTAGTATTACTGATAGACCTAGTGTTAGTCTTAATGTTAGTCTTAGTGCCAGTTTTAGTTTGAGACTAGTGAAGTTATTTTTAGAGAAATATAAGTTTTGTGAACATAGGAAAATTATCAATAAATATACGAATTAGCTACATTAAAAAGAAATAAATATATATACATTTATTTCAAACATTAATAACCTAATGGAGATTTAACTGATGTCACAACTAAATGTGTTATCTTGAACTTTAAATGAAATTAAATACAAAGGTCTGGAAGAAGCAGTCAGAAAGAAAGTGGCTCCATGAAAAAAAGTCATCTAAAAACCATTTTGATGCAAACTCATGGAATTATAAAGCTACTCTGTGAACTTACCAAGGAATGTGACGAAAAGGGACACAAGCACCGGTGACTGCACTCACGGATGAAAGAGGAAAATGAAGAGGTAATAGTAAATGAAGCCTTCGAGACTACCTTACACAACAATATACGAAATATCGTAGTTAAAAGTAAGAGCAGTAAATGAGCAGGCCGACGATAGGCCGAGAGTTGCTGTCGATTCTACTGCATCATCTTTATCTGTGATATTCTCATCAATCAGAGTGTTTTAGCTTCCATTGTTTGGAATATTGAGGGATGCGGTCATTGATTTGTCATTAGAAGATGAAGCGAACTGGGAAAATGAACGGTGTGAAGAATTAGGGGTAGGCTTCAGGTTATCGAACGGTTCCACATTTCCGATCATATAGAAATAAATATATGATAACAATTATTTATCTGTTATTGCGAGTTGAAGGTTAAATAATAATTATTAAATATTTTTTTACTTACAAATTTCATGTTAAAAAATGGTATAAATTGAATAATATTTCGTATAAAGTAAATAAAAAAGAATTTTTCAAAGTCTATTATAAATCATCTAAATTTTTATAATATATAAGATAGTAAATTCATTAAGCATTGAAAACATACTTTAAATATTTTACAACACAATATAATATTTAGAATATCATGTACAGCAATATAATCCTGACAAAATATTTGAAATATTCAACATGTGTAAAATATTTGAAATAACTCTCAAATCAATCTAGCAGTTCTCTCGATTCAAAACATCTTGAAATGTTATCAAACTTTGGCGTAAGAAATCCAGAGAGTTTTTAGAAGGTATATTAGGTACAGTTGACCTTTCGCTAGAATCAATCATACGGTCTAAAGTTTTTATCAATAACTTGTAAAATTAACTGGCAAGACGACGAGTAAGAAGTTTTGTTGAGAGCTTTTTGTACTTTAACAGTAAAGGTAAAGCTATACAGTGAAGTAGTATGTTTTAATTTAAAGAAAAATGACTTTATGAAATAGAGTACATTATTTTGTGAAGATTATTTTAACAGATAGAAATGAATATAAAAATAATTTGACACTTAAGATGTTATAAATAGTTTCGATTTTACTCTGTAAAGTATAGTTGTAAATAGATCACTTCTGTTTTTAACTGCATTTTTTACAAATGAGATTTAATAATTATATTAAATGCTATATATACGTATATATCAATAATATTTAAAATGATGATAGAGCTAAATAAAAAACATGAAATACGAAATATTTGATGAAAAATGTGCTATAAATCATAACGGGTAACTATTCATTATTTTGTTCGTTTGTATGTTTGTTACGTGCTTGAAGGGGGGGGGTGGCTAAAGATCCCCCTGTGACCCCTCCCCATAAACCCCCTCAAATTCCTGGAATTATAAGTATCATAAAGTTACCCACCAATCAATATCGTCAAAATAGGGTAAGTTCCGAATTATCGGACGGTTCCACATTTCCGATCATATAAGAAAAGAAGTAATTAGTAATTATTAAATTTATTTCTTAAATGATCAAGGAAACGACCCATAATTCGAAATTGACCCTAATTCGATTGTTTTTATATAATTGAAATCAATTCAATATATGATTTATCACAAACAAATGAGTTAGTGTACCCCAACCCCCACTCCCATATCCCCCATATACATTTCCCCCACCCGCTAATGTCACTATCTACCACGTGTGATCAGGTCATGGGTAATTGCCCCCCGTCACGCAGGGGTCATCTCTCCCCAATTGCACCAATACATGCATAATAAAAGGCATTGCAAACCACATTAAAAAGCGTGGTGGTGACATTTCTAGTCCTCATAGCTACTGGACTATCATTGGTAGTATGATGGTACCACTTTAAAGATAAATTATATAAGTTCTCCGTATTTCTCAAGATTTAATGTGGATTTTATAGTTCACAAAATATTTAATCCAAAATCTACATAAATGCCGAAAAATATTGAAATTAGAATATAAGTAACTAAAGTGAGTAAAGCAGTAAAAACACTCATTGATATTATCTGAAAAAATAATATATCAGTTTAATCATAAATTAAGCCCCTTGAAAAACTAGCGAATATATCCCGCTCTTGAACAACTATAGGTTTAATTATTTCATTCAGCCCGCTACATAATTCCGTAAATTTGTTACTTGGGTCTTTACTTGTGGGTGTTTACTTTAATCATTTAATCCTCTGTGATACGTTCTCCCTAACTAATTAGTAAATTTATATTATAGGTAAAAAGTGTACCAAATTGTTTAACAGTTGGTTTTTTAGCAATAATATTTTCAGGCATTAATTATACAGTATGGGCCACAAAAATGTTTCCGCTTTTTCAAATACTTGTAAATCGTTAGCCAATCGACTAAAAAACTGTATCTTGGTCTCTTTTTCACCGCCTCTTATTGTTCTATTAACAGGTAAAAACATTTTTAAACTGATGGACATAGTTTAAGAACAGGTAAGCAAAGAGTGAGGGTAATTTTTTTTTGTCCTTGCGCAAAGGTTATTCTTAGAGCTAACTTTGTGATTTTACTTACTAAAAGGCAGTGAATAAAAGAAAAAATTATAATTGTAGACAATATAATAGAAAGTTCTTGCACTTCTTCCTTGGAAACTATTTGGAAATAGAACAACTTCAGTTACATTTTGATCTCATCGAAGTTTTCACTATGAATATTTGTTCTTCGCTTGTTCATTGCATGGTTAAGGCTCGCTTCACACTTGCATTTTTAACAGCGTGGAAAAAAGCCCTTCCTAAAATGTGTTTACACTTGAGTTTTTTCATCGTTGAAGTAAGAATTTAATGTGATTTTTCCATCATCGATAAAAAAAATGCAAGTGTAAACACATTTCAAGAAGAGCTTTTTTCCGCGACGTTAAAAATGCAAGTATGAAGCGGGCTTTAACCATGCAATAAACAAGCGAAGAACGAATATTCAGAGTGAAAACTTCAATGAGATTAAAATGTCACTCAAGTTGTTCTATTTCCAAATAGTTTACAAGGAAGAAGTATAAGCACCCTGTATTAAAATGTCTACCATTATAATCATTTTCTTTTATTCACTGCCTTTTAGTGAGTAAAATAACAGAGTTAGCTCAAGAATAACCATCGCGCAATGACAAAAATAATCACCCTCACTCTTTGCTTACCTGTTCTTAAACTATGTCCATCAGTTAAAAAATGTTTTACCTGTTAATAGAACAATAAGAGGCGGTGAAAAAGAGACCAAGACACAGTTTTTTCGTCCATTGGTTAACGATTTACAAGCATTTGAAAAAGCGGAAACATTTTTGTGGCCCATACTGTAGATATTTTTATTTGCAGAAAATAATATATTCCATTAAGAAAATAAGAATAAAGGTAACTATAGGTATTTCATTTACGTTTTCAAAGTGTGTTCCATCTTATCTTATCCCATATTAACTTGAGTAACGAACTTAGTAAATAAAATCTAAGAAGTACAGGAGGATATTATATTGGACTGAATGTATCAAAGGATGCCTATAGAATTGCACCTTAATTCTTGGAGAGAAGGTTATGGTGGGGCCATAGAAGATTAAGAAAAGTCCCCCCTTTATCTTCTCTGGCCCCACCATAACTGTATCCACATGTAATAACTGTATTGTATACTGAAAAGGTAGCATTGATTTTTCTTTAATTTACTTTACTGTTCTTTTGAAATTTTACTAAAAATAAACTAAAATGAAGACTGTTGATTGTAAATTTATTTAGCAAATATTGTTGTTTATAATATTTCATAGGAAATTATTATATGCTTGTATAATGAATTAATGAAGACTATAATCAAGTTATGCAAGAATAATTTCTAAGGACTTGAAGTTAAATAAATGAAGAAAAATATTAGACAAATTTCCCTTTGCTATTTTATGCGATAAAAACAGAACAGCCAAAAAATGTCCAGAATGATTTTGAATTAAGATTTAGTTTTAAACGTTTAGTATTTACTGAATTTCTGAATACTTCTCTTAAAAACAGGAACATTAAAAATAAAGTAAACATGACATTACAAGGAGTTTCAATGAAAATACTTTTACCTCACTATTCAAACATTTATAAAGCCCCCATCCCCCTTTTCGTTAACCCCTCCCCCAAATGTCCTCATGTCACTTCCACCCCCCAAATGTCGTCATGTCAATACCAGGAAAAAACAGCGACAATCAACGTCACAGTTTGTTGAAACCCACACGGTTCCCAGACATATTCCTGTCTGCTTAAATTTCAAGGAATCACACGAAGATTCCTACAGGAACAGGTAAGGATCGATCACATCATTCAGTAAAAGAAAAGTCCCCGGGGAAATGTGACGTCACGGGAAAAAGAAAAGGTGAAATAGTTCCCTTGATGGCAGACGAAACAAAAAGAGTTCTCAAGATAAATAGTTAGTTAAAATCATTGAAAGGAAGCAAGAGAGATCTTCTATTTTGCTAGAGTTTGTTTTTTTTGGAAATAACTAAAGTATATTGAAGGTATGTAACAAATTCCTCTATTTAAACTGTATTAGAACATGAAATAATATATCTTATATATTAAATTATTTATAAATAAAATGCATTCATTAAAATTCTAAGAATAATTTATAATCAGTACAAACTAGCCAACAATACTAAATAAATCATACTAAATAATAATGTAAACCACTAATAAATATTATCCTTAAATAATCCAGTGAATTATTATTAGTAATTGAATGTTGAGCAGCAAGACGGAGCGATGAAACTGCCTAATCCACGTGCCTGGAATTCAGCCTATAATAACGTATATAAGCCCTCATCACATAAATTAAATTGGTCATACCAAGAGAGAAGGTTATGGTGGGGCCATAGAAGATTGTGAGAGAATCTGTCTTAATATTCTATGGCCCCGCCATAACTTTCTCCTCTTGATATTCAATGGCCCCACCATAACTCTCTAAATCTTCTATGGTCCATCCCTAATTTTCTAAATCTTCTATAGCCCCACCATAACTTTCCCAATCTTCTAAGGCCCCGCCATAACTCTCTGTCTAGTTTGCATTCGCTTTCCTGACGCCTTGCTTGAGTTCTGGCGAATTACTTGGAATTTAATTAGACACTGTCGAGAGACTTGGCGGAATGGCTGAGGAAAACTGATGTACGAGCAGACTGTTACGGCAGATTGATTATTAGCGAATGGGGGTAGGAGTGGAGGGAGATGGGGGAGTACCAGGTGGGGGTGGAGGAAATTAGGAGAAATATATGCAAAGGAATAAGGTGACTTAACTGAAGGATGAACAACATATGTAAAGAGAGAAGAACTTATTGGTACTTACATATTGAAATGTTAGACCGATGAAAGTTGTTTGGTTTGCAATTTATTTAGGTTGTAATTGAAGTTGTAATGGTACACGAAAAAAAATTTAATATATTATTAGAATATATTAATTAACCGAAATTAAAGCCAAATTAAAATGATTGATATTTGAATGATAAAGATTTATACATTTATATTTATCATATTCAAAATACTAATCGGAAACAGATTACATATTCGCTATAGTCGATTTTTTAATAATGATAATTGAAGTAAAAGAAAAGGTTGTAAAGCATTAAATGAAATAATATAGCAATTACTATAGTTTAATAACATAAAAGTAATTACTCTTTCTGGAGTTAAAATTGATTAATATATTCATGACACGATTTATAAAACCAGAGCTAAGATGGGGAATAATATACCTGAGGCCTGATAATTAATATAAACAGTTTTATTTAATCATTTTAACATATATGAAGAGAATAAACAAAGTAATATATTATACCATTAAATTAATATACCATTAAATGGATATATCATTAAATGGATATACCATTGAATGGATATACCATTAAATGGATATACCATTAAATGGATATACCATTAAATGAATAAACCATTAAATAAATATACCATTAAATGAATATACCATTAAATGAATATACCATTAAATTAATAAACCATTAAATGAATATACCATTAAATGAATATCCCATTTAATGTATATACCATTAAATGAATATGCCATTAAATGAATATACCATTAAATGAATATACCATTAAATAGATATATCATTAAATGAATATACCATTAAATGAATATACCATTAAATGAATATACCATTAAGAGAATATACCATTAAATAGATATACCATTAAATGAATATGCCATTAAATAGATATACCATTAAATGAATATGCCATTAAATGAATATAACATTAAATGTATATACCATTAAATGAATATGCCATTAAATGAATATACCATTAAATGAATATACCATTAAATGAATATACCATTAAATGAATATACCATTAAGAGAATATACCATTAAATAGATATACCATTAAATGAATATGCCATTAAATAGATACACCATTAAATGAATATACCATTAAATAGATATACCATTAAATGAATATACCATTAAATAGATATACCATTAAATGAATATACCATTAAATGAATATACCATTAAATAGATATACCATTAAATGAATATACCATTAAATAGATATACCATTAAATGAATATACCATTAAATAGATATACCATTAAATGAATATACCATTAAATAGATGTACCACGGAATTGCACAAGCTGCAAGCATTGGTGTAGTAAAATGAAATTATCTCGGATGAGTGCCAGATTTTCTTGAAGCCAAAAAAAGATGGCTTCCTCCACCAGAATGATTTGGTGTGTTGTTAGGGGAGATTCTCCAGACTTATTTATATTGTTGAAAAGAAATTCAAATAACTGCAGAGAATAGTCCTAAGATAAACAGATTTGTTAAAATAGAAAATATTTATAACTGGTATTTAAAAAATGTATTAGAGTTGTATTTGCCCATCAATAAACTAGTTTTTGATAAGTCTAATTATGTTCCCTGTTCAAAACTTAAGATTTTCTTATTTTAAATAACAATCAAATAATTTTAATATTAGCTATGCACTATAAATCTAAATCTTTTTTCTGTTATATTTTATACTATATGAGTATGACTGTTATATACTATACAATTATCAAATACTATAATATAAGTATGATTGCTGTTCACTATACAAGTAGGTGTCAGTATAATCTTCATACACCAAATAGAAGAAGTTGAACAAAAAAAATGGGAACGCCTTGCAGCTGTTCTGTTGAACCCAGATTTGTACAGCTCCCGGCGAACAGTTTTTGTGGAAACTGTGTTCATTGAGCTCTGCAGTGATTTTAGTAGCCATGGTGTTGCGATTTGTTCAAACAATTTGATTTAAAGTCCGATGGTCTATCTTCCATAACTTCAACGTTCGGTCAGACCTGTGCTTTGTTGAGGACGTTTTTCCTTCTCTTTCAAAGAAAGCCATTATTTTGGAGTCATTACCTCTTGAAATGTCGAACTTCCAAACAGTTTATGTTACACTAGTACCTGCCATACGGGCACAAAAAGGTTGGCATCTTTGGAAGTCCAAGAGGTCTGCCCGTTTAATAAAGTCATAATCAAGTTAAAAATATCTTTGAAAAAAGCTTCATCAGCACACAAAGAGCATTTAAATATGTCAGGCTTTGCTTGACTTTAACATGTTCAAATGGAATGGTAAGGTTTCCATTTCCCCTGTACAGTACGAAAGTGCATTCTCTGTTGTTTTGGCAGTTCTTTCATAGGAGTGTAGAGCAGCTAATCAGGTTAACTGTTCTTCATCAAACAGTTAGGCTGCAATAGGTAGGTACTTAGGTACAGTAATAACAGAAGGGTATACAGGATTAGAACTACAGACTGTAGGGAAGCTAGAGACTGTAGGGAAGCTAGAGACTGTTACGGAAATATAGACTGTTAGTAAGGCTACAGACTGTATAGTAAGGCTACATATTTAAGTAATGCTAAAGATTTTAGTAAGGGCACAGACTGTAGTATATAAGGCTACAGATTTTAGTAAGGGCAAAGATTTTAGTAAGGCTACAGACTGTAGTATATAAAGCTACATATTTTAGTAAGGGCACAGATTTTAGTAAGGCTACAGATTTTAGTAAGGCTACAGATTTTAGTAAGGGCACAGATTTTAGTTAAGCCACGGACTGTAGTAGGGCTACAGTCTTTAGTAAAGAATGATACAGTAATTCCAAGTTACATCTACTTATACCATTTTTCTATTTTGTCCGTAAATACACAAATAAAAGAACAACGAATTCGATTAAATAGTGGAGGCAACAACCCTGGAAACTTTAACATCTTAACTTTAGCCAATTTATACCACTAATGAAAAAAACTTTCATTTCGCCAAAAAAAAAGCTCGAAGAATGAATTTTACCACATGTAAATAGATTTATATAAAATTGAGATGGTGTAAATAGAAAATTTATAGAAAATCTACATCTAGTTATATATCAATTGCATTTACAATACTAAAATAAAAAATGGTTATCTTCATTAATTTTCTTGCTCCTCGATATTATTGCAGTAAATTATTCCTAAAGGATATCACCATGTGAATTGTATAAAATAATCCAAAGACCACACAGTCAATTGATGCAATGACTGTCCGTGTGATGGCGCTGTCTCTTTGCATTGGCTATCATTGTCCGTGTGATGGCGCTGTCTCTTTGCATTGGCTATCATTGTCCGTGTGTTGGCGCTGTCTCTTTGCATTGGCTATCATTGTCCGTGTGATGGCGCTGTCTCTTTGCATTGGCTATCATTGTCCGTGTGATGGTGCTGTCTCTTTGCATTGGCTATCATTGTCCGTGTGATGGCACTGTCTCTTTGCATTGGCTATCATTGTCCGTGTGATGGCGCTGTCTCTTTGCATTGGTTATCATTGTCCGTGTGGTGGCGCTGTCTCTTTGCATTGGCTATCATTGTCCGTGTGATGGTGCTGTCTCTTTGCATTGGCTATCATTGTCCGTGTGATGGCGCTGTCTCTTTGCATTGGCTATCATTGTCCGTGTGATGGCGCTGTCTCTTTGCATTGGCTATCATTGTCCGTGTGATGGCGCTGTCTCTTTGCATTGGCTATCATTGTCCGTGTGATGGCGCTGCCTCTTTGCATTGGCTATCATTGTCCGTGTGATGGTGCTGTCTCTTTGCATTGGCTATCATTGTCCGTGTGATGGCGCTGTCTCTTTGCATTGGCTATCATTGTCCGTGTGATGGCGCTGCCTCTTTGCATTGGCTATCATTGTCCGTGTGATGGTGCTGTCTCTTTGCATTGGCTATCATTGTCCGTGTGATGTCGCTGTATCTTTGCATTGGCTATCATTGTCCGTGTGATGGCGCTGTCCCTTTGCATTGGCTATCATTATCTGTGTGATGGCGCTGTCTCTTTGCATTGGCTATCATTGTCCGTGTGATGGCGCTGTCTCTTTGCATTGGCTATCATTTGTGGCAAGAGTTACAACACATTGTTAAAATTCGAACAATCTCGGATGAAATATTTAACATGTTAGTTCACTTGAATGAATGGTGTTCAAATTAATTTCTACCTATGCAAAATACAAATTACAATGTTATATCCAAAGAAAATTTCAGATATTCATATTTCATAATTATTCCCATATTTATTTTTTTCATATTAATATACATTATCATATATACTTTTTCCAACGTAGTAAATATAATTAATTAGAATTAAAACATCTAAATGTAATAATAATTATTATCATTTATTGAGTAAAAATGTATTCAATTTAATTATTTAAAATTAAAATTAATTCAATTCAATTTTAAAGATGAATTCATTATCAAAACATTTTAGATTTCATTCATCTGCGATATTTGATATTATTTCATCGAAAAGAATTCAGAAACAAATAAATAACAATATGAATAACAATATGAATAACAATATAAATAACAATATGAATGACGATATGAATAACAATATGAATAACAATATAAATAACAATATGAATGACGATATAAATAACGATATGAAATAACGATATGAAATTATGATATGAAATACCGATATGAAATAACAATATAACAATATGAAATAACAATATAACAATATGAAATAACAATATAACAATATGAAATAACAATATAACGATATGAAATTATGATATGAAATACCGATATGAAATAACAATATAACAATATGAAATAACAATATAACAATATGAAATAACAATATAACGATATGAAATTATGATATGAAATACCGATATGAAATAACAATATAACAATATGAAATAACAATATAACAATATGAAATAACAATATAACGATATGAAATTATGATATGAAATACCGATATGAAATAACAATGTAACAATATGAAATAACAATATAACAATATGAAATAACAATATAACAATATGAAATAACAATGTAACAATATGAAATAACAATATAACAATATGAAATAACAATGTAACAATACGAAATAACAATATGAAATAACAATATGAAATAACAATATGAAATAACAATATGAAATAACAATATGAAATAACAATATGAAATAACATTATGAAATAACAATATGAAATAACAATATGAAATAACAATATGAAATAACATTATGAAATAACAATATGAAATAACAATATATGACAATATGAAAGAACTGACGGTGTGGCGTTTATTCCGATCGAGAATGAAATTGTTAGCGAAAACTTTTCACATCGGCGTTTTTGTTGACGGAAGTGTGTCCTGTTCACCTCTGGGAATTTCGATAACATTTTCATCAGCTATTGGAATTTGGCCTCTATTTATTACTCTGATATTCTATACGCCAATTATTTATTGGAGTAATAATTAATTTTATTGGTTAAAATTATAGATTTTCTTGTTACAAAATAATTAAAAATTATCATCTAATAAATTAAAAAACATCTAAGTACTTAATTATTAAACTGTAATAAAGTAATAAAACTGTACTTAACTAATAAAAAAATATATCCAATTAATAAAAATTTATCAATCTAATTAAAACTAACTTAACTAATAAAAATATACTTTAGTAATAAAAATGTACACAACTTATTAAAATGTAGTTTGCTTTAAAAAAAACAATGTACTTTGTTATAAATGTACTTAACTGATCTAATTGTACTACATTTTTCAGTACTTACCGTTGGTTGTCCCCCACTGATGTCACGTTCACCAAAGTTACTTTAGAGGCTGAATCAACGTCCCCCAAACCCCCTCCTTTGGGGGGCGACAGGGACTGGGTGATGAGGGGGGCAGGGGTGGAGGGGGCGTAACCCTTCCCCTCCTCAACCTACAATCGAGAAAATTAATTTAATGAATTAACATTTTCATCACTCTAGAAGGCATATAAAAATGATTTTAATTGGTAAAAACACGCATAAATTATTCAAAAAATAGGCATCAATGTATTTTTTTCTTAAGGCTATTGCCTTCATGCAGTATTATAAAATGTATATTGTCATTAAATTGAAAAGAAGCAAAGGTGCTTATGTTGCCATTTATTTTTCAGAGAGCAAAGCATGCTCATGCTGTACTATATAGAAAATAAAGGAAAAAGAAAAACAATCTATTTCTTTTTAAAATGAATGTAAAGAGAATATAAAATATATTGTTATCAATTTTTATTTCAAATTATGAATAATTGACCGATTGATAATTGTATGAGAATATATTTCAACGAACAACTGAAATTTCACAAAAATCTTCGGATTTTACTTCTAATATTTCATTTACTTTTTAATATTAGAATCTGAATGGCTTAAAGTCATTATACTAAAACGAAACCTTTTTACCGATGTATATATTATTCATACGGTAATAAATATTATTCTAATATTTATGAACTGTAATATAGAAAAACGTCTCGCTTAGAGCGCTTCATTTACATATTTCTCACAGATAAAACAGTAAAGATTAAACGGGTGAACAAGAAAAAAGTAAATTGATTATGTAATTTAGAATACTTTTAATCATTCGAGGAGAGGCTTTCCTATTGCCATTCGATTTAATCGTACTCTGTTTTAATAACGTGAAGGAGGAGGAATATCGGATATAATAGAATAAAAGTATCGGAAAAGTAAAGAGTAATACCGTTCAGTCATGGATTAAATAAGCAATTATTATAGAAAAACATAGGTAGTTTGAACGATATGAATAAATTATAATAGAGAAATCTAGTGAAAAAGAAAGGATCACAGAATTGATATAAATGTAAATGAATACAAATTATTTGCTTGTTTGAACTCCTATTAAACCAAATAATAATGTAGCGTTAGTATTAATAATGTAGTGTTAGTATTAATAATGTAGCGTTAGTATTAATAGTGTAGCGTTAGTATTAATAATGTAGTGTTAGTATTAATAATGTAGCGTTAGTATTAATAGTGTAGCGTTAGTATTAATAATGTAGCGTTAGTATTAATAGTGTAGCGTTAGTATTGATAGTGTAGCGTTAGTATTAATAGTGTAGCGTTAGTATTAATAGTGTAGCGTTAGTATTAATAGTGTAGCGTTAGTATTAATAGTGTAGCGTTAGTATTAATAGTGTAGCGTTAGTATTAATAGTGTAGCGTTAGTATTAATAGTGTAGCGTTAGTATTAATAGTGTAGCGTTAGTATTAATAGTGTAGCGTTAGTATTAATAGTGTAGCGTTAGTATTAATAGTGTAGCGTTAGTATTAATAGTGTAGCGTTAGTATTAATAGTGTAGCGTTAGTATTAATAGTGTAGCGTTAGTATTAATAGTGTAGCGTTAGTATTAACAGTGTAGCGTTAATATTAATAGTGTAGCGTTAGTATTAATAATGTAGCGTTAGTATTAATAGTGTAGCGTTAGTATTAATAATGTAGCGTTAGTATTAATAGTGTAGCGTTAGTATTGATAGTGTAGCGTTAGTATTAATAGTGTAGCGTTAGTATTAATAGTGTAGCGTTAGTATTAATAGTGTAGCGTTAGTATTAACAGTGTAGCGTTAATATTAATAGTGTAGCGTTAGTATTAATAATGTAGCGTTAGTATTAATAGTGTAGCGTTAGTATTAATAATGTAGCGTTAGTATTAATAGTGTAGCGTTAGTATTGATAGTGTAGCGTTAGTATTAATAGTGTAGCGTTAGTATTAATAGTGTAGCGTTAGTATTAATAGTGTAGCGTTAGTATTAATAGTGTAGCGTAGGTATTAATAGTGTAGCGTTAGTATTGATAGTGTAGCGTTAGTATTAATAGTGTAGCGTTAGTATTAATAGTGTAGCGTTAGTATTAATAGTGTAGCGTTAGTATTAATAGTGTAGCGTTAGTATTAATAGTGTAGCGTTAGTATTAATAGTGTAGCGTTAGTATTAATAATGTAGCGTTAGTATTAATAGTGTAGCGTTAGTATTAATAGTGTAGCGTTAGTATTAATAGTGTAGCGTTAGTATTAATAATGTAGCGTTAGTATTAATAGTGTAGCGTTAGTATTAATAGTATAGCGTTAGTATTAATAGTGTAGCGTTAATATTAATAGTGTATACAGTATAGCATTAATATTCATTTTAAAATGAATCTAAAATAGTAAAACAAATTATTTAGTCACTGCAAATAGAGAAACTGAAATAAAATATTGAAACGAAACCTCATTTTTATAAACTAATAAAATATCGGACAGAATCTGTTAAGAAACCATGTGAAGATTGAAATAAGAAAAATAAAAAAATACTATGGAAAAGTATTCACATAAAAAAAATGAGAATTTTATTTGAATATTACTCTTCGAAAAATGAAAATTATCCGCATGCATAATTGAAATAAAAAGAAACATTTTGAATATTTTCATTCAGGAAAAATCGTATTTACACTCTAGACTCTAGAGTGTAAATCTAGAGTCTAGAGGAATGTGGTAAGATAAAAAAATATACACTACCTAGTGCAGTATAATAAGAAATATAAATCTTTATAGTGGATAATATTTACAATTCGAATTAGTAAATAGGTAAAATTTACAATTTGAATGACATTAAGAATCTTACCTGAAAGTTTCTTGATGTTACTACTTACAGATTTATGAAAGATGAAATACAATTAAATTGATAAAATAATAGATATATTGAAAAAAAAATTGTCCCAGAGAGAACATTTATTTGGAAAAATCGAATTCTAAATTAAATAATTCTTTTTAAATTTTTATATTTAAAATACAGATTTTGATTATTTTATTCAATTTAAATTTGATAAACATAAAATTCATGGAATTCAAATTTATGAAATATAAAATTGAGGATTGACCAATTGTATTGAAAAAACACCCACATATAAGTAACAATAATTTCAATTTACATCAAGAATAGAAAGTTTGTGCATCAGAACTACGGAAAAGAAAAAAAATTAGGAAACAAAAAGTAAATAATCACCTGGGAGCCATACATCCCGTGTGGTTTCAGGGGGTTAATAGGGGTCCTATCTAAGGTCCCAGAGGTCCTATCTAAGGTCCTAGGGGCCTTATCTAAGGTGGTCCTAGTGGTCCTAGTCATCACCTGCTTTAGATGTGCCCGGGCCCGTTTCTCCTCGGTGACGATTCTGCGTGCAGCTCTGAAAATTTTGTAGTAGACTGTAACCATCACCGACAGGGGCAGGTAGAAAGACGCGAATGTGGCGTAGATCTGGAATAGAAAAATCTAAGATATAATATTTGTTGTAGTAAGATAATATAGAAGATATAATATAAGATATAGGATCTGAGAGAAACAAAACTAAAATATAATCATCAAATATTGAATAACTGTGGTAAGTATGCAGTTGAAAATAAAGAAATGAAGGGTGGTTCAAAAAAGAAACACTCGTTTATAGTGCTTACACATAATTATTAAGGTATTCAAATTTATTATATGTTTTCAAACCATCCTTTATACAATGGACCTACACTAGTAACATGCGTATAGCTTAATTAGGACACTGTTAGCAATATAGGGACACAGTAATTACTCCAATCAGAACACTGTTAGCAATATAGGGACATAGTAAGTACCCCAATTAGGACACTGTTGGCAACATATGGACATAGTAAGTACCCCAATCAGGACACTACAAGCAATCATATAGAGACACAGTAAAAGTACCCCAATTAGGACACTGTTAGCAATATAGGGATACAGTAAAAGTACCCCAATTAGGACACTGTTAGCAATATAGGGATACAGTAAAAGTACCCCAATTAGGACACTGTTAGCAATATAGGGATACAGTAAAAGTATCCCAATTTGGACATCGCAAGCAAAACAAGAACTTAATTACTTTTATAGCATTACAATCTAATTAATTCAATTTTTTTAAACTATGACCTCACTTTTATTCATTGTCGCTGAACCAAGTCTATACCGAAATACATTTTATTTCTTGTCAAATTTACAGATTAGTTATTATTATTAAAATATACATAAAAATCCAATCTACTTTAATCATATTATAAAATACTCTCACTTTTCAACTAACTTAAATTTTCTATCACTCAATAACAATGACATATTCTTCTCCCACATTATCTCATTTTACCATCACCCCCGGCCCTCACCCACCACAGCCCCCACCCCCCGCTGAGCGAAAGACTGCACAGAGACCGATATAGTGCCACCCTTACTGCCATCAAATTGAACTATAATAGAGTTCAATTTGTCTCCTGAGAGCCAGAGGAAGGGTATGCAATATGTGATAAATTGCCTCGTGGAAACGTGTGTTTCTTACATAAAAAATGTAAAGGTGAGGAAATTGAGTATTATAAAATTTTGACACCTCTAACTGTATCGTATAATTTGAAAATAGATAGGAAACTTAGGGTTGGAAATTTAATTCAACAAAATCGAAAGAAAACTGTTCCAGCCTTACACTACAAAAACAGATGAAGAATTCGCCTGATTGAAGATACCATACAAACTTTTTAAAATTTGTATTGACTGTACATAGATATTGTATGAATGTTCTTCACCGTAAGAGTTCATCCCTAGTGGAATATTATTTGTATTGACTGTGAATAGATATTGTATGAATGTTCTTCACCGTAAGAGTTCATCCCTAGTGGAATATTATTTGTATTGACTGTGAATAGATATTGTATGAATGTTCTTCACCGTAAGAGTTCATCCCTAGTGGAATATTATTTGTATTGACTGTAAATAGATATTGTATGAATGTTCTTCACCGTAAGAGTTCATCCCTAGTGGAATATTATTTGTATTGACTGTAAATAGATATTGTATGAATGTTCTTCACCGTAAGAGTTCATCCCTAGTGGAATATTATTTGTATTGACTGTAAATAGATATTGTATGAATGTTCTTCACCGTAAGAGTTCATCCCTAGTGGAATATTATTTGTATTGACTGTACATAGATATTGTATGAATGTTCTTCACCGTAAGAGTTCATCCCTAGTGGAATATTATTTGTATTGACTGTAAATAGATATTGTATGAATGTTCTTCATCGTAAGAGTTCATCCCTAGTGGAATATTATTTGTATTGACTGTAAATAGATATTGTATGAATGTTCTTCATCGTAAGAGTTCATCCCTAGTGGAATATTATTTGTATTGACTGTAAATAGATATTGTATGAATGTTCTTCACCGTAAGAGTTCATCCCTAGTGGAATATTATTTGTATTGACTGTAAATAGATATTGTATGAATGTTCTTCACCGTAAGAGTTCATCCCTAGTGGAATATTATTTGTATTGACTGTAAATAGATATTGTATGAATGTTCTTCACCGTAAGAGTTCATTCCTAGTGGAATATTATTTGTATTGACTGTAAATAGATATTGTATGAATGTTCTTCATCGTAAGAGTTCATCCCTAGTGGAATATTATTTGTATTGACTGTAAATAGATATTGTATGAATGTTCTTCATCGTAAGAGTTCATCCCTAGTGGAATATTATTTGTATTGACTGTAAATAGATATTGTATGAATGTTCTTCATCGTAAGAGTTCATCCCTAGTGGAATATTATTTGTATTGACTGTAAATAGATATTGTATGAATGTTCTTCACCGTAAGAGTTCATCCCTAGTGGAATATTATTTGTATTGACTGTAAATAGATATTGTATGAATGTTCTTCACCGTAAGAGTTCATCCCTAGTGGAATATTATTTGTATTGACTGTAAATAGATATTGTATGAATGTTCTTCACCGTAAGAGTTCATTCCTAGTGGAATATTATTTGTATTGACTGTAAATAGATATTGTATGAATGTTCTTCATCGTAAGAGTTCATCCCTAGTGGAATATTATTTGTATTGACTGTAAATAGATATTGTATGAATGTTCTTCATCGTAAGAGTTCATCCCTAGTGGAATATTATTTGTATTGACTGTAAATAGATATTGTATGAATGTTCTTCATCGTAAGAGTTCATCCCTAGTGGAATATTATTTGTATTGACTGTGAATAGATATTGTATGAATGTTCTTCACCGTAAGAGTTCATCCCTAGTGGAATATTATTTGTATTGACTGTAAATAGATATTGTATGAATGTTCTTCACCGTAAGAGTTCATCCCTAGTGGAATATTATTTGTATTGACTGTAAATAGATATTGTATGAATGTTCTTCACCGTAAGAGTTCATCCCTAGTGGAATATTATTTGTATTGACTGTAAATAGATATTGTATGAATGTTCTTCATCGTAAGAGTTCATCCCTAGTGGAATATTATTTGTATTGACTGTAAATAGATATTGTATGAATGTTCTTCACCGTAAGAGTTCATCCCTAGTGGAATATTATTTGTATTGACTGTAAATAGATATTGTATGAATGTTCTTCACCGTAAGAGTTCATCCCTAGTGGTATATTATTTGTATCTTCTTACATATAGATTACTTGATATTTATGACTTTTACTATAAAAAAATTCAAACCTTTACACTACTTTGAAATATCCGTGTCATTAAAATCTTACACTTTAGTAATACAAACTATGGGACTCATTAATAAAACATAATTAGAAAATAATTCTAAATTACAAAATAACGAATTACCATATAGTTCTTATGATAAATACATTATAACAGAACAAACTAATGCGTCCAAATCTCCACAATCACAACCTTTTCAACCATGAACCATTTTAATAAATACCACACTACATAGGTACAGTAATCAGTGACAGAAGAGAAATACGCTCTGGCTAATTGATCTTGTCGGGCATTAGCATTCATACGTCTGGCAGCGCGTGGCACTCAGTGCCTAAGTTATCGTACTGTTCTGAGGCAGCTTTGCCTCTAATATAGGGTGTAATTAATCTCCGAGCTGTTGGTGGTGTATTCCTCTAATCAGCGGACAGAAAGCTGATTAATGATGCGCTCCAAAGATGCAACTGAAACGTGATTTGGATTCATATTCTTAAATGATTATCAAACGATTTAATGAATTAAATTATTCTGATTTGGATACGAGAGTAATACAGGTTTTTTTACTGTTCTGTCACTTTGGAAAAAGAAAAGAATAAAATAAAATTTAGATATATTAACATCAAGAGGATCGGATTTCAATCATTTAACAGTGAAGAATCAAGCCACAAAATAAGTATTGAAATTATCAAATGAAAAAATATATTAATTGTCTGCATTGAGATACCGTTGCTATGAACCATTAATAAATTCCTTTTGTTTGAAAATATATCAATTTTTACACTTAAGATAAAAGGAGCAAAACTGTAACTTGCATCTTATTATCAAAATATTTAGTTTAGTATTCATGAACTGTATACCATAACTGTATACCAGAACTGTATACCAGAACTGTATACCAGAACTGTATACTAGGACTGTATACCAGAACTGTATACCAGAAATGTATACTAGGACTGTATACCAGAACTGTATACCAGAATTGTATACCTGAACTGTATACCTGAACTGTATACCAGAACTGTATACCAGGACTGTATACCAGAACTGTATACCAGAACTGTATACCAGAACTGTATACTAGGACTGTATACCAGAACTGTATACCAGAAATGTATACTAGGACTGTATACCAGAACTGTATACCAGAATTGTATACCTGAACTGTATACCTGAACTGTATACCAGAACTGTATACCAGAACTGTATACTAGGACTGTATACCAGGACTGTATACCAGAACTGTATACCAGAACTGTATACTAGGACTGTATACTAGGACTGTATACCAGAACTGTATACCAGAACTGTATGCCAGAACTGTATACCAGAACTGTATACCTGAACTGCATACCTGAACTGTATACCAGAACTGTATGCCAGAACTGTATACCAGAACTGTATACCTGAACTGCATACCTGAACTGTATACCAGAACTGTATACCAGAACTGTATATCAGAACTGTATACCAAGACTGTATACCAGAACTGTATATCAGAACTGTATACCAAGACTGTATACCTGAACTGTATACCAAGACTGTATACCTGAACTGTATACCAGAACTGTATACCAGAACTGCATACCAGAACTGTATACCATAACTGTATACCTGAACTGTATACTAGAACTGTATATCAGAACTGTATACCAAGACTGTATACCTGAACTGTATACCAGAACTGTATACCAGAACTGTATACCAGAACTGTATACCAGAACTGTATACCAAGACTGTATACTAAACGATATACCAATAGTGTATAACATGACTTTAGACTGTACTATATGGTGGGCCAAAAAAAACACATTTTAGATATAACTATGGAAGAATAACATAAACTGTATATGACATATAACAGTTTGCTTGATAAAATTTGAGAGAATTCGAATGTGATTCTAATCCCAAGCGATTAAAATTTCAGAAAAGTAAGATTGTTCGTGATTTTTTCTACATTTTGCCAAATAAATCATAAGCTGTGATTTATTATCACTCAGAATAGGAAGATAGCTTGAGAAGAATATATTTTGATGTATTGGCCGAAAATCAGACTAGTTTGACAATGTTTACAGTTGCCAAAATTGTTCGAATTTAGGCGCCACTAGAGACTGTAGTCATTGTAGTGCTCCACGCTGAAGCCCGCTTCATACTTGCCTTTTTTAACCGCAGAAAAAAGAGCGTCGTTTGGATTTTCAGCGCTTGTTCTTCACCGATAATAATTAACGCATTTGTTAAGCGGGCCTTGTGGAAGTCTGGTGCTCAATGAATAACGTAATAAAGAGTATTATATTCAATAAACATTAATAATTGATTAATAAACCAACATTTCAATATTTGCCGAACTCAAAAAGTTCGACAAAGCTAATTGCATGGGGTGTTATTGAATATATAAAATAGAAGTTAATTCGAAATTTTTGTAATACGAAAATATTGAGAAATTCTTTTATAATATGAAATCAATACAATTCAAAGATTCATCTTGAGAGTTCCAATACTTCTCTCCTATATCAAAATAACAACATGATCACTCTAAAAAGATTTTAAAGAAAAATATTATAATATTACTAACAAAAAAAATGGCAAGGGGTATACGACCTATATCACAAATTTCACGAATTAATCTGCAATTTGACTTGTCATATTCGTTTATGATGTTCTAAGTAAATTTTACATATTCCATAAAAACAAATTGGAACTAATAGAATTAGTAAAAAAAATTGTATTTTACCAAATTTCAAATGCTTCAGGACAACTCAAAAATAGTCAGCAATGGCCATGAAATTGGTATGCTATATTCTTTCATAGCGCATCAACTTATTATAACTATTCCATATGAAGATTCTAAAGTTTGTCCGAAACCACTACAGTATACAGTCAACCAAGACTGTAGACTATACACAGTGTATACCAAGACTGTAGACTATACACAGTGTATACCAATACTGTAGACTATACACAGTGTATACCAAGACTGTAGACTATACACAGTGTATACCAAGACTGTAGACTATACACAGTGTATACCAAGACTGTAGACTATACACAGTGTATACCAAGACTGTAGACTATACACAGTGTATACCAAGACTGTAGACAATGAACAGTCTATACTGCATATCAAGACTGTAGACAATGAACAGTCTATACTGTATATCAAGACTGTAAACTATACACAGTGTATACCAAGACTGTAGACTATACACAGTGTATACCAAGACTGTAGACTATACACAGTGTATACCAAGACTGTAGACTATACACAGTGTATACCAAGACTGTAGACTATACACAGTGTATACCAAGACTGTAGACTATACACAGTGTATACCAAGACTGTAGACAATGAACAGTCTATACTGCATATCAAGACTGTAGACAATGAACAGTCTATACTGTATATCAAGACTGTAAACTATACACAATATACCAAGACTGTAGACTATACACAGTGTATATCAAGACCATATACTCTACCCAAAGCAGTACAATAGACTCCACCATCACATGAGATCACTTTAGCTCCCCTGCTCTGAGTACCAGACCTCTACAGCTAAGCACCAAATGAATAATTAAAGCAGTACACTCTACTTATGTTATTAGATGGGGGATAATATCAGTGGATACACACAGACATGAGGGAAAAGAATAAGCAGACGTAGAACAATTGATAACAATACAATATAAACTACAATAAAAAGTCAGTTTATCGAAGAAAAACTAAAATAAATGGTCACAAAATTAATTATAAAAATATAATAGATAGTATAATATTAACGATATTATGCTGACAAATCCTTCAATGTTATATTTTTTTAACTGATCAATGCCATGCCTAGAAGTGTTTTAACATTAAAATAAGCAATGGCATGTCAATCAAGTATTAAATATTAATTTGTTATCATTTATCTTACAATTATATGATTATTGAAATAAACTGTTTATGTGGTTGTCATATTCTTTACTGTCATGACTAGTAATTAATATACTCTTTGTCTACCGTTTTTAACCCTTTGTCTACCGTGTATAACCCTTTGTCTACCGTATTTAACCCTTTGTCTACCGTATTTAACCCTTTGTCTACCGTATTTAACCCTTTGTCTACCGTATTTAACCCTTTGTCTACCGTATTTAACCCTTTGTCTACCGTATTGTCACTATCTAAGCTATTTTAGATAGAAAGAAATTACTCAATGCAACAGTCCTCACTCACTGAGTTTACATGTCCAAATAACGTTAGATGTCACAATTCAGCAAAGTGAACTACTAAAGTCTTTTAGCTTAACTCATTTTAAATTAAGTAAAATGGTACTCAAAATTACAGATTGTAAAAAAATGTCAATATGCATACACAATATTAATTTCCGTAATGTTATTTATACGTTAATGTTTCCATTCATATTCTTCACGAAAAGATAGATGTCATACGTCTGGCATTATTAAAACATAGTTAAAATTTTCACTGTGATCATGCCCGCGGAGACCATTTTCACCGTTATATTTTTTTTTCTTATTTCTTAACTTATTTAGTGTTCTAGCAGCACAAACATGTTGCAGTTATCATACAATCGAGTAAATAATTTTCTTAGTGGGTTCTATCAACAATTTTATTGCATCTGTGAACACTTTTTGTATTTCTTCACATAATCTTTTATTCAAGATAGTCTACCAATGGTAAAAAGTTTATTTTATTTTAAACATTACATAATTTCATAGAGAAGAAGTTATGGTGGGGCCATAGATGATCAAAGTGGTCTTTTCTTCGATCACAGCATCATAACTTTTTTTATGATATGTAGCAAACTCAATACTAGTGAATTAAAAATACATAGCCTTATAATGAATAAAAGGCACCCCCTCGTCAGGTAAAAATAAATATAAAATTTATCTAATTACCTTGCTTACTAATTAGTTAGTGCCAGGTGCACAGTAAATGCATTGATCAGTCACTGAATGCAGGTAGGTGGGTATTCAAATGATGCTTTTTAATTTCGAATAATTAGCATATGTCAGCTCATTAATGAAATATATTTATGACAGAAAAATAATCATAGAAACTAATAAAGTATTTTTTTATTCTATAAATTTATTATGATATATTTTCAGTCATCGGTGACATTTTCGATCATTTTAAAAATATTTTAAAATTCATTATTTAATTTTGATTTCCAATGGTTTTAATGATACCATTTAAAATATGGATACCATTTTTTTAAAATAAATACACCATAATTGAACATAAATAGTAATCATAAATTAATTTATTGAACATTTAGTTATAATATATTTATTAAAAAAAAATTGTTAGATATTTTTTGTAGGACCAAAAAATGAAACCGTCCGATAACTCGAAATTTACCCGATGAGAGTATTTATTAATTATAATCCTTTTAATCCATAAAAACATAAAATAATGAACTCACTCAGATTTCATAAGGAAAATAAGATAAATTTAATCATTCATTATTATTCTGAAATAAATAAAATATTACAAAACAACCTAACTTAACATCAAATACCCGCATTTTCACAGTAAATAATTAATTAATTCCAACACTAATTACACTGTCACTAAAACATTGCATAACATTATTTAAACTTTAAAGTCCAACATCACCAACATTCCAAAAAATGATCTAATTAATCAATAATAAAAATCAGGAGCGTCTTTTACGCTAAATTTTAGCGCCAAGTTTAAAATTAGCGAAGTTAGGACAACCAAACGAGAACTTAACGGAACTTTAATATAGCGAATGACAGGGAGGGGAGGGGGGAGTAAATGTAATTACGGGGAAAATTGGTAGTGGGGAAGTAGAGAAAATGGGGTAAGAAAAGAAAACTAATGGGGTAAGAAAAGAAAACTAATGGGGTAAGAAAAGAAAACTAATGGGGTAAGAAAAGAAAATTGATGGGGTAAGAAAAGAAAACTAATGGGGTAAGAAAAGAAAACTAATGGGGTAAGAAAAGAAAATTGATGGGGTAAGAAAAGAAAACTAATGGGGTAAGAAAAGAAAACTAATGGGGTAAGAAAAGAAAATTGATGGGGTAAGAAAAGAAGACTAATGGGGTAAGAAAAGAAAACTAATGGGGTAAGAAAAGAAAACTAATGGGGTAAGAAAAGAAAACTAATGGGGTAAGAAAAGAAAACTAATGGAGTAAGAAAAGAAAACTAATGGGGTGAGAAAAGAAAACTAATGGAGTAAGAAAAGAAAACTAATGGGGTAAGAAAAGAAAACTAATGAGAGTAAGAAAAGAAAACTAATGAGAGTAAGAAAAGAAAACTAATGGGGTAAGAAAAGAAAACTAATGAGAGTAAGAAAAGAAAACTAATGGGGTAAGGAAAGAAAACTAATGGGGTAAGAAAAGAAAACTAATGGGGTAAGAAAAGAAAACTAATGGGGTAAGAAAAGAAAACTAATGGAGTAAGAAAAGAAAACTAATGGGGTGAGAAAAGAAAACTAATGGAGTAAGAAAAGAAAACTAATGGGGTAAGAAAAGAAAACTAATGAGAGTAAGAAAAGAAAACTAATGAGAGTAAGAAAAGAAAACTAATGGGGTAAGAAAAGAAAACTAATGAGAGTAAGAAAAGAAAACTAATGGGGTAAGGAAAGAAAACTAATGGGGTAAGAAAAGAAAACTAATGGGGTAAGAAAAGAAAACTAATGGGGTAAGAAAAGAAAACTAATGGGGTAAGAAAAGAAAACTAATGGGGTAAGAAAAGAAAACTAATGGGGTAAGAAAAGAAAACTAATGGGGTAAGGTTATTAAAATTCAACACAAAATAACTTTACAAGTTTCTTAACATTACATTAATTTTTTCATATTTAATTATAATATTCATATCTCCAGCTAAGGTATAATAATTTCTCTAAAATATAGTCACATTATGAGAAGATAATTATGAATAATGCAACAATTTCAATTAAATTGCAAGTTACCAGATTGGAGAAGTTTCAAAGTAAGTTTACCAAAGTATAGACAATTAAAATCTCTAATGATAATTATTTAATACATCAGAGAAACAGATTTCAAAATTATAATCTAACATTTTCAACTGAATTCATTAATGAGGACAACTTTCTAACAAATTAAATGATGCTTTCATATATCTTTTGAATAAAGTAATACTCTTTTATTGTACCATTTCATGATTATTATCTTGCTATTTTCTTGCTACTAATTTTTTTATTTTCTTGCTATTAATTTGCTATTTTCTTGCTATTTTCTTGTTATTTTCTTGCTATTTTTTTGCTACTAATTTTTTTATTTTCTTGCTATTAATTTGCTATTTTCTTGCTATTAATTTGCTATTTTCTTGCTATTAATTTGCTATTTTCTTGCTATTAATTTGCTATTTTCTTGCTATTAATTTGCTGTTTTCTTGCTATTTTCTTGCTATTTTTTTGCTACTAATTTCTTTATTTTCTTGCTATTAATTTGCTTTTTTCTTGCTATTTTCTTGCTATTTTCTTGTTATATTCTTGCTATTTTTTTCTACTAATTTTTTTATTTTCTTGCTATTAATTTGCTATTTTCTTGCTATTAATTTGCTATTTTCTTGCTATTAATTTTCTATTTTCTTGCTATTAATTTGCTATTTTCTTGCTATTAATTTTCTAATTTCTTGCTATTAATTTGCTATTTTCTTGTTATTTTCTTGTTATTTTCTTTCAATTTTCTAGTTAGTTTCCTTCTATTTTCTTGCTATTATCTCATTCATTGATTTTATTTTTTCATCTTCCAAAATAAAATCACTTTACATTTTTCTTTAGAAGACATCACTTATAGAAACGTGGTACAAAACAGTACCACGTTGTTCTTATCAAGCTATAGTTACTTATAGTTAGTGAATCCTATATTAGAGTACAACAGCTAAACTTTATAAACTCTATAAATTCATTAGCACAAAGAATCTGCAACAAATTGTAACTAAATTGTAAAAAGACTTTCTAGACTCAATGATTTGATAGAGTCTTGATTGTAACCATCTAATACAATCACTATAACCTAATTGGGAGTCTAACATTGCAAAGAATCATTAAGGTTTCCCAATGGTTTAAGTACAATGGTAGCTGTTATATAACAAAATACCGATACACTATTAAAGTCAAGATGTGGCCATCGAAAAATAAGAGGGATTTCTTGTCATATTCTATAGCCCCATCATAACTTTTTCCCAGACTGGATATCACAATTTAAAACAAATTCGAGGTACTAACCTGATAATAGAAGTTTTGGCAGACATCACATCTCGTTCCATCCCCATGTTCATTACCCAGAATAAGAACGGGTGGAACGCTCACGAAACCAGCGCCGATCCACACAACGGCGATATACGCGAACATTCTTCGGGGTGTCCGCTTAACACCGTACTCCAGAGGCTTGGTAATGGCCAGATACCTGTCCACGCTAATCATGCAGAGGTTGAGGATGCTCGCAGTGCAGGACAGGACGTCAAAGGAAACCCAGATATCGCAGATAACAGGTCCGAACTGCCATCTACCAAGCAGTTCGTTAAGGAGGGCCACAGGCATCACCAAGATGGCGACACATAAATCTGACACAGCAAGGGACACTAGTAGGTAGTTGTAGGGTCTTCTCAACTTCTTAACCATCACAACTGCAACACATACTAGCAAGTTACCTATTATGGTACCTAAGATTATGACTAGTAGAATCAGTACCACTAGGATGGATGGTACGTCGAAGATTGTGTCCCCCGTAGGCTCTACTGTGGTTGGTATGGTTCCGTTAGATTCGGTGGAATGTAGGTAAGTGGTTCCCATCGTGGGTTTCGAAGTGAAAACCGTAGACGACATGTCGTATATAGGCTGTGCATAGTCATTTTGAAATGCCCGAAAAGCCATTCTAGAAGATAGAAGCTATAGATTCCTGTTCCTTGTGGTTACATTCTCCTAGATTTCCTATCTCAATTGACTATGAAATAGACAATTTTCATTCCCAGTTTCCGTATCATTAACTAATTCCATTGTGTATTAACTGTTTTTCCATTAAAACTTTAAATGCGTTCATTTGCCACTGGTCCAAATATTTCAAAGATCAATCAATCACCGTCCACATTTCTCGTCGCTTTCCTGAAAAGAAGAAGAAGAAAAATATTAATCACCGTTCACAAATGATTCGGAAACCAGATGGATATACCAAGAATAATTATCTGAATTTGAATGGATATTTCATACAAGAAAAATATAATTATGATGCTTGATATTTATTTAAAAAGTGAAAAATTAGAACTTTTTAACAGAACAAATACTAGGGTAAGATCCGAATTATCGGACGATTCCACATTTACGATCACATAAGAAAAAATATTTTTTTTTACATGACCGAAAACTCGAAACTTATCTTATATAATAAAAAGTATAAATTATTTATGGTGGGGTAATAGAAGATTAAGAAAGACCCAATCTCATAAAACCCCACCATAACTTATTCACAGGGTGATACTAACTCCATCAATACATATACTTTATCCCTTACTTTATTAGATACAGTCATTCACAAGTGATTCTCAACTGCAAGGCATCACTGTACAGGCAATTGCGTAAATAGCGTAGGTTAAAAGTTTGCGATATGACCACTCACTACCAATTAAAGGCTGACTTTTTAGCATGTATACCAAGTCATTAAAATCATCATTTAATGGGAATCTATTCATACTGAGGATAGAGGAGGAAGAGTGTAATGGTGGGTGATATATGGTATCTATGGAAATATATGCATTTATAGTTCAGCTTAGAATTGATAAATATAATAATGTGGACATCTATATGATGCACTTTTTAATATCTATATTTATGTGTATATTTTATTAATAATTGTTCAATTCATTTTTCTGGGTTGAATTGGTAGAAAATCTATATAATTAAAATAGAGTACAGTTTAAAAGTTGGCATAAAAAGACTGGTAAAATATCCTTTTTATTCTACAGGAAAAATTTAATTAACAGAATATTCATTAATATGTTTATAGATAATCCACAAAAAATCAGATAATCCATAAAATTTTCAGATTCTCTACAAAAAAAACTGATTTTCCATAAAAACATCAGATTTTCCATTAAAAATTCAGATTTTCCATAAAAACATCCAAATAATCCATAACATATTTATACCTTCGAGAAATTAATATAATATCTAAAAGATAACCATAGATAATCCTCAGAACACTCACACAATATACATAAAATCTATATCGACTATCCATAACTGTTCGATACAAATTGAATAGATACATTAATATTACTGGAAAAGAGGCGACGAATTCATTCTCTTTATTTTTTATTATCGATAAGTGCCATCTCATTTTAGAGATAACCGTAAGATACACAGAGCCACAGTCAATAAATGAAGTTTCGAATTCATTGACGGTGAACTTGGTCCGTCCTTCAGAAACGATGTAAACTAATGACGTCACACAGAGTTCTCTCAAATGTCCATAAGTATTATTAGTTGACTAGTATAAGTGAATAGAGTAAAACGTGATAAACACAATTTCTTGTAAGTTAATTTAAATGAAAATACACATTTAACTGAATAATAGCATAATCTTTATTCAAAATCAAATGGAAAATATACTGAGTGACGTCAAACAGAAATCAGAAACAACCTCGAGGTAGCGATTCATTCCAATGGTAAGGCAGAAAATTAACATTCTTATATTGCTCATAATGATAATTAATAAAGTAGGTTTTTAACGTCTGCTTCGGAACCAAAGACCGTGTCGCTGATGTCAAAAGGAAATTAAATACAAAGGACTGGAAGAAGCAGTCAGAAACGAAATGGTTTCAGGAACAAAGTCACTTACCACCGTCGGTGACAATGCTCATGGATTCAGAAAGCTACTCCGTGAATGCAGTCACTTAACGAGTAATATGATGAAAAGGGACACAAGCACCGGTGACTGCACTCACGGGTGAAAGAGGAAAATGAAGAGGTGATAGTAAATGAAGCCTACGAGTCTACCTAACACCAAAATATAAGACCTCGTAATTGAAGAGACCTTGTAATTTTCTAAAACTGCAAGTGGTATTGAAAAATAATAAACATGGTAAAAACCAAAATGATAGTACATTATCCAAATTACAACAGTTCTGGGCCCAAAGGACGCCACCCCCTTCTTTTCCATTTACCACAGACAGCTTCAGGATAGAACCCCTGGGGGTGCTCAAAATGATAACATTCATACAGAAGAAAATGAAAATAAATTCTGAAGCCCATCCAGGCCCATCTACAAGGATACGTTATTGGGCAATTGAAAATCCAACCTGAATAAGCTAATAAACAATTTTTAAAAACTAATTCAAATCACAATGGATACTAGAATACATAAAGTAATTATTAGAGGATAAATAATATTTGGGTTAATGACACACACATAAAGACATAGTTCACTTTACGTCTGTTTTGAAAACTTCAATTTCTTTATTATTTTAAAACATCTTGTGGGATATGGTACAAAATATTTATATTATATGTAAATGAATCATTTTTGTTTACTGGACTTTTTACCATTGGGATATCTTTTTTATTGTCTATGCCACAGTTAAATATTTTCCCAATTCAATATGCCATAAAAGGGTATTTTCCCTAATTACTGAACCACAGTAGGATGTTTTCCCTAATTACTGAACCACAGTAGGATGTTTATCTTAATTACTGAACCACAGTAGGATATTTTCCCTAATTACTGAACCACAGTAGGATATTTATCTTAATTACTGAACCACAGTAGGATATTTTCCTTAATTACTGAACCACAGTAGGATATTTTCCCTAATTGCTGAACCACAGTAGGATATTTTCCCAAATTACTGAACCACATTAGGATATTTTCCCTAATAACTGAACCACATTAGGATATTTTCCTTAATTACTGAACCACAGTAGGATATTTTCCTTAATTACTGAACCACAGTAGGATATTTTCCCTAATTGCTGAACCACAGTAGGATATTTTCCCTAATTACTGAACCACAGTAGGATATTTTCCCAAATTACTGAACCACATTAGGATATTTTCCCTAATAACTGAACCACATTAGGATATTTTCCTTAATTACTGAACCACAGTAGGATATTTTCCTTAATTACTGAACCACAGTAGGATATTTTCCCTAATTGCTGAACCACAGTAGGATATTTTCCCTAATAACTGAACCACAGTAGGATATTTTCCCTAATTGCTGAACCACATTAGGATATTTTCCCTAATAGCTGAACCACATTAGGATATTTTCCTTAATTACTGAACCACAGTAGGATATTTTCCCTAATTGCTGAACCACAGTAGGATATTTTCCCTAATTACTGAACCACAGCAGGATATTTTCCCTAATCACTGAACCACAGTAGGGTATTTTCCCTAATAACTGAACCACATTAGGATATTTTCCTTAATTACTGAACCACAGTAGGATATTTTCCCTAATTGCTGAACCACAGTAGGATATTTTCCCAAATTACTGAACCACATTAGGATATTTTCCCTAATAACTGAACCACAGTAGGATATTTTCCCTAATTACTGAACCACAGTAGGATATTTTCCCTAATTACTGAACCACAGTAGGATATTTTCCCTAATTACTGAACCACAGTAGGATATTTTCCCTAATTACTGAACCACATTAGGATATTTTCCTTAATTACTGAACCACAGTAGGATATTTTCCCTAATTGCTGAACCACAGTAGGATATTTTCCCAAATTACTGAACCACATTAGGATATTTTCCCTAATAACTGAACCACAGTAGGATATTTTCCCTAATTACTGAACCACAGTAGGATATTTTCCCTAATTACTGAACCACAGTAGGATATTTTCCCTAATTACTGAACCACAGTAGGATATTTTCCCTAATTACTGAACCACAGTAGGATATTTTCCCTAATTATTGAACCACAGTAGGTTATTCTCCCTAATTACTGAACCACAGCAGGATATTTTCCCGTATCCTGAGATGTTTTCTACAGCCATGATAGCACTAAACATTGTGGCTATAAAGACAGTTTTAGGATTGGAATCACCTAAGTTTTTGAAGACAGGAGAATTCGAATCCTTCCAACTACCATGTTAAACATAGACCAGTTGACCTATTTTCATCATATGAATCCCCCTCACATTTTTTAACTGGGTATAATGAAGATATAGGATATAAGGATAGAAATAAGATATAGGAAGAGTTATAAATATAATTTCACTTGCATGATGAAAAATTATATTCAGGCTACTATTGGACTTTATATCTGCCACTGATTTTCGATATTTTGACACTTTACGTATGTAGGTAAAAGAATCCATTTTAAGATGTTTTTCATGAATAGCATTTTTTGGGCCGATGCTTCAATTTCAAGATAGAGCGCAATTACATTTATGTTTATTTAATTAAAAACCAGGTGATAACTAACAATTCCATCTATTATATATTTTGATATGAAGCCATGCTGTAGTTTGTTGTATCCGGTAATTTGTTTTTAAATGAACACGTATGCCCTCGATATACAATATATGTGATATTGTATCAGAAATACACTGCAAATAAAAAGAAGCACTTGCACAAAAATTTTCCCTGGTATTCTATACCAGGGAAGTTACTGGCACTATATCTCGAAAAAGAAGCGTTTGCCCATAAACGTCTTTAAATGGCTCCTTTTACCTATATGTGTAAATTGTCAAAATATCGAATAACGGCGGTGAACCTAAACTCCAATTTCACCAAATACAGATATGGTAAGATATAATTTTTAATTTGAATATATTATTATTGAATTTACTTCAAATCCACCAAGAAAAAATGCAACAATAGAAATGAACATTTTAAAACACTCAAAAAATTGAATGTTAAAATTTATTCCTAAAAATAAAGTATGGATATGTGAGATATCTTAGGTACTAATAATAAAGAGTTGAGCTTAGATTTTGTTGGAATGAAAGTACAAAGGACTCTGAGTAGAAGCAACACACTTCCATGCTGTACCACATTACCTATTCAGGGCATTGACATTCATTGAACAAAGCCCTTACTTCTAGAAACAGAGTTCTCTATTCGCTCAAACCTTTAGGCTTAACAACTATATTAAATTGAAATGACTTTCATTGCATTAAACCGTGTATTAAGAAGAGGTAATTCGATTAGTTTCGCTGTAAAAGTTAATTTAATTCCCTTATATCTGAAACTGGTTAAGCATTTTCATGTGGGGTAAGTTCTAAGCTATTGTACAGCTCCTCATTTTCGATCAGAAAGAAATAAGTAAATAAGAAGTTAAGTAATAATTATTATATATATTATTTTAACGATCGATAATGAGGAACCGTCCGATAATTAAAACATTATCCTAGTAGAGGATAATATATTTTGGTGATCAACTAATTTAATACGATTTCAAATTAAAGCTCAATACTAAAAAAAAATTTATTGTGATAAACATCATAGAAACTACAGAAATGTTTCAAATAATTCATGACCCAAATTTCAACAGTGTGGAGGCCACATTTCCGAATCCTTCTTCCATAAAAAATATTTCAAGGTTTAATTTTGAAACTTAACCAATTCAAAATCCTACCAAACTCATTTTGGGTAAGTTCCGAGTTACCGAACGGTTTCACATATTCGATCACATGAAAAAACTATACAATTATTATCATTTAATTCATAATTTAATTGGTATACATTATAATAATTATATAGCTTTTCTTATAAAATCGAAATTATTAAACCGTTCGAAAATTTGGAACGAACCCTATGAAGAACACATTTTTTTGTTCCCTAATGAATGTTTTAACTTCTAAATTTCTGAGTTGGCTTTCCACCACTAGCTACAGTATTCGAATGGTATCCAATGGTATCCCTTTCGAATGGTATCCAATGGTATCCCTTTCGAATGGTATCCAATGGTATCCCTTTCGAATGGTATCCAATGGTATGCCTTTCAAATGGCATCCAATGGTATCCCTTTCAAATGGCATCCAATGGTATCCCTTTCAAATGGCATCCAATGGTATCCCTTTCAAATTGCATCCAACGCTATCCCTTTTGAAAAGTATCCAATGGTATCCCTTTTAAATGGCATCCAATGGTATCCCTTTAGAATGGCATCCAATGGTATCCCTTCCGAATGGCATCCAATGGTATCCCTTTCGAATGGTATCCCTTTTTCAACCCCTAATGAAGGTCTAACCCCCAGATCCCTGAGTTTGCTTTTCACCACTAGCTATACTATTCGAATGGCATCCAATGGTATCCCTTTCGAATGGCATCCAATCAAGCCGCATGAAGGAGAGTGTTCGAAATCGAATAATAGAAGTCGAGTGCAAATCCACTTACTAAGCTACGTATCATATTAACTGTAACCTGTTTCGAACTGCAGGGTGAGGCAAGCAACTAACTGCAATTTGAACTCTAAGGTTTATTCACACCTATTATCATGTAAGTAGAGTGAAAGGGAAATTCGAATAAATTCACTTTTAAAGTTGATTTGTATTTATTTATCATGGTATAATTATTTTCATCTTATTTTATTACATTTTTTTCATTAAAATATGTTTTCTAATTATTATTAATTCATTATTTTCATTATAGTATTATAGTATGTAAGTATTATTTATATTTTTACAACCATCTTTTTAAATTTAAAATAAAAAAATTAATTTTCCAGAAAATTAATTATCCATATTTTTGGGGAATTTTTAAAAACTCTATAACAATAAAATATAAAAACTTCTCATGTACCAATAATTGTACAACATATATAATTATAAAAGAGTAATTTTATATTTATACTTAAATATTCAAATTTAAAAATTGTAAAGAATATCTGATTAAAACGAATTTTTCAATGGAATTACGTAGAAAAATAATTAATTCAATATATAAATTGTTTACCTACCTATAGATAGAAATATGTTGGGCCCGTAGTAGATCAAAGAAGAAATTTATCTTCTATAAAAGATTAAGAGGGCAAACCCCTCATAATATTCAATGGCACCACCTTAAATTTTTCCCAGGTAGATATACACTGTTTCATAATAACTAAGATCATGAATGATTTCAAAAATTATTAAATTAAACAAAATATGATTTCTGAATAAGATTTTTCTAACAATTTTATTCGAATTATATTAATCTATTATATATAAAATATATAATAACTATTTATAATTGGCAAGGAATCAATTTCCGGAAACTTATTCTTCTTTCAATGAACATTATTATAACTTTTTAGGCTTATGAATATAAAAATAAATGAATTGTGACGAAGAACTGATATCTTTTTAATTCATGTATATTGATAGTCATGAGCTTTTAAAACTTATAATAATGCTTATTGGAAATTTTCTCAATCTGGTAATTCGAAAAGAAATATAAGGTTGTTGAATATCCTGCACTGGGAAATCCAATGTTGGAGTCTTCCCCTTGATTGACTCTACCTGAGTCAATCTGACTATGAATTAGGAGTCAATTGAACTTGCTTTTGAATAAAATAGTAGGATGAGTCAAATTGACTCACATTTTTAAGCCGCTCTTGAGACAAACTGACAGCTCAAATTTTCAGTCAAATTGTCTCGTCTTTTTTTCTGTGTAGAGATACTATCTTCCATGGTAGGTACATATCAGCAAGCGACAAATCCTCCATTTGTTACAGCCTGGCAACATACACTGGCTGGTAACGGTCGCCACTTTCAATCAAAATTGGCAATCTGTAGGATGGCGCCAGATCGTAATATCCGGTCTGGTATATTGGATTCCAGAAAAAGTCACACGTATGTTTCGGGCTAGGTACCTATTTGGAGATGAGAGGCGAGGAAACTTAATAATGCCTTTTCAAATGGGAGACAGAAACGTACTTCGAGCAAATAGGACTCAATTTTGGTACAATGAGAAAGGTATGTTTATTGAGGTATAAATATTTTTAAAAAAATACATGTTTTATCTTCAGTTATTTTATGTATAATAAGAAAAATAATAATGATAAAAAAAAATAATGCGTTTACACGATTCTAATCTCGTACATAATGCAAAGAACTCTATTTCTATGCACCACATGTACTAATATTGTTACAATATTGAGGGAATATTGCCACGTGAAACATTGTTACCGAGGATAAAATAAAGTAACTAAACAAAATTGTCACCTACGATAAAATAAAATTGACACAATCAAAGTTTATCCTGAGTGCTTTTAAAAAAATTAGTTCTAACCAATATATTTAAAATAGAGAGGAAATCAAAGGAACGTCGACATCATTTTTAAATCAATTCTTTCAATTCATACAAGGGATTTCCAATCAAACCGAATTCAAAAGCGAGGGTTAGTTCAAAAAGGGTTTTTTAATAAATATCCAAAGGATTGTTCAAACCCCTCCTAACGAAATAAAACTTAAGGAGTTAACAGCAATGAAGTTTATAGAGGATAAAAACAAACTCTTGATGGTAGTCTGTGGATGTACCATTAGAGTTTATATTTATTGGATATCAATTTATATTATTGAATTTAAATTTATTATATTCAAATTTATTGAATTTAAATTTATTAAATTCAAATTTATTGAATTTAAATTTATTAAATTCAAATTTATTAAATTCAAATTTATTAAATTCAAATTTATTAAATTCAAATTTATTAAATTCAAATTTATTAAATTCAAATTTAATAAATTTAAATTTAATAGATAAAAAATTAATTGCATTTAAATTTATTGAATTTAAATTTCTTAGATTAAAATTTATTGCATTTAAATTTATTGTATTTAAATTTATTGAATTTTTTTTTAAATTTAAATTTATTGAATTGAAATCTATAGAATTTAAATTTATTAAATTCAAATTTATTAAATTCAAATTTATTAAATTCAAATTTATTAAATTCAAATTTATTAAATTCAAATTTATTCAATTCAAATTTATCAAAAAAAGTTTATCAAAAAAAGTTTACTAAAAAAAATTTATTAAAAAAAGTTCATTAAAAAAAGTTTAATAAAAAAAATTTATCACATTAAAATTTATCAAGTAATATTTATCAAATTAAAATCTATTAAATTTAATTAGTGTTGATTTTCTCTAACTAAATACATGACAGAATGAACAACTCTCTTCATATAATATCAACACTTCCATTAGTGCAATAATTACCTCTGCATCATACACTACAAATGCAAACACTGAATAGAACTAAAAATAATATTCAGTGTCTTGCATCTAACATTAACACTGCATGGGGTAAGTTCCTAGTTGTCGGACTGTTCCACATTTTCGAGCATATAATAATAAATTAAAAAATAAATATTATATACTTTCTAATATGATCGAAAATGTGGAACCGTCCGATAACTCAGAACTTACCCTTGACGGTTAAAAATATGAAATGTAATATTTACTCTTTATGTACGTTTATTTATTTATTATTATTCGATCTCTTTGTATATTCATACGCATTAAATGGAAGTAGTAAGAGCATTGAAAAGAACATGTTCTTATTAGTCTAGAAATATATAAAATTCGTTATTCACATTTTTTTATGACAATTATTAATATGATCATAAAAAAAATTTAAGTTTATAAAAGAAATTTAAATCTTACCTAATTTTTCAGTCACAAATTTAATGATTCATTATATATATACTTATTTTAATATTTTCCAATTTATTTCTATTATTATATTTTAATTTTCCCTATTTTTCAACTCATTCAAACAAAACAATGATAATTATGGGTCATTACTAGGGTTGTGACAATATGCATTTAAAATCACAGATATTAGGAAATGTAATAGCATCGAATACTATATACCACTTAGTATAATTCAATACTCTTTATTTCCCTCCGTCTATAATATTTTCAGGATCTATGATTTAAAACGCATATTGTCACAACCCTAGTCATTACTTGAGCTGCAACAGAACAAATGCAAGATTTTAAATTTAAGAAATAATTTAAGAATACTGACTTAAAAATAAAAATTTTACGGATAAAAATTTATTAAAACAATTATATATTCATTAAACCTATATATAACTGCCAATAATTATATAAATATTTAACATATTCCAGTTTACTCATAAGGATGATTTTCATAATGAATCAATAAATGGAAAAAATAGTAAACAATATACATTTACCATCTAAAAAGCAAAGTACAGTAAAAAGAGGAAAAAGTTTTTCCATGCAATATATAAAGTTTATCCGCTAAATATTCCATTGTACGATAATGAGGTAATTACGAATGAACTGTGATAAAGAGCAATTAACATTAAATAACTTGTTTGAAAATAGGTCACCTATTATTTGAATTTTTAAACAGTAGTTATTGTAGGTATAAACTACAGATTTTTTTAACATTATAGCTATAAACTACAGATTTTTTTAATATTATAGCTATAAACTACAGATTTATAGTAATTATAGCTATAAACTACAGGTTTTTAAATATTAAAACTATAAATTATAGATTTCATTGATATTGATGTTATAAATTCTATTAATAATTATTATTAGTATAAAATATATATTCTTTCAATTATTACCTACAGTTATAAACTTTTAAATCTATTAGTTATCATAGTTATAAAAAATATTATTTTTAATGATTATAGTTACAAAAAATATAATATTTCAGATTTTATCCTTATACACCAGAAGCCATAATTAAAATAAATTTATTTGCATATAACACTGTTTATAATTTAAATACGCTTTCACAATAATAAATCATATGATAGTAATAAATTAAATAATAATTGATGCTCTTTTAATATAAAAACATGCAATTAATTTCTCTAGAGATTCGTAATTAAAATGATAATAATATAGTGTGAAATAAAACTTGCCATAATTTGAAACTAAAAAGGAAGGATGAATTGCATGAAAAACTGAGTTACTGTGACTCACTGGAGTCAAAGTTACTCACTATGATTAACAGTGACTCATAGTGACTCACAGTGACTCATAGTGACTCACAGTGAGTCACAGTGAGTCACAGTGAGTCACAGTGACTCACAGTAACTCACTCCAATGGCGACATGTAAGGTTTGAGTTTACAAATGTTATCTACACAGCATGTCATGAGTAATTATTTTAATAGCCTCTCTAATTAATATACAGAGAGAGAGTATTTACTCGCATGTGCTTAAAATGTACTCACATGTGATTAGAATGTACTCGCATGTGATTAGAATATACTCACATGTGATTAGAATGTACTCACATGTGATTAGAATGTATTCACATGTGATTAGAATGTACTCACATGTGCTTAGAATGTACTCACATGTGCTTAGAATGTACTCACATGTGATTAGAATGTACTCACATGTGCTTAGAATTTACTCACATCATTTTACTCACATATGCTTTAAGTGAAGCCAATCACTACACATGTAAAACATCAAAAAAAATGTCAAGGGTAAGTTCCGAGTTATCGAATTAATCCACATTTTCGATCACATCAGAAAACATAGTAAGATAATTAAATAACTTTTATTTTAATTGGTATCCATGATACCTGCAGGTAGCATGGATACCAATTAAAAAGAAAGGAAAATAATTATAATTTTTTTTTTCTTATACATATGATCGAAAATATGTAATTGTCCGATAATTCGTAACTTACCCCTTACCCACATGACTTTACGCACAGAGTTGTTAGTAATTTAATGCACATGTTGTTAGACCCAAACTCATTTACGCACACAAACTGTAAGTAATTAATGCATAGATTAAATACAGTGGTTATTTGAATTAAATTATTTGCCATTAATTATGTTAATGAAATAACAAACCTTAAATAATTAAAACACGATAGGAATAAAACCAAGAAATAATTAGATATTGCTTAAATTAACAGAATTAGGATAATTGAATAATTGGAATCAATAATTTAATCAATGTTATACTAATTAAATATGGACAGTATGAATAAATCAATCTAATACAAATATACTTTTCATTTATTTATTGGATTATTATATTTGAATTATATATTAAAATAATTAATTTAGAAGAGGTCAAAATAAAAATAAATACAAGGGAGCAAAAAAGCAGTCATTCAGTAACACAGCTCGTGGATGGAGAAAAGCTACACCATGAAAGAATTCTCACAGACATCTTACTTTGAAGATAATATCAATACATTTTGTTGTACATGTTGATATACCACAGTGTACATACACGGAAATAGCAAACCAATGAATGAATGAATGAGTTGTACATTCACACAGTCATTCATTGTCTCCATACATTATTGATTCTCATGATTTTCATACATTAAATAATTTTAAAACACAATATTTCCTACTTCATTGGTTGGTTCACATACACAGAAAAAACTTAAGGTGGGACCATAGGAGATTAAGGTGGGTCCCATTTTAATCTTCGATGGCCCCATCATCCTCCCTCCTTATCTTCGATGGTCCCACCATATTTACAACCCTCTCTTGATGTTTTCATTATTATGCTAGCGTACGCGTGCAATAAAAAATAACAGTATTCTTTAAATATATCAATTTTATGTTCACTGATGGTAGTTCAATTTATGTTATAATTTTTATCCCCGACTCCGCTTTTATTCCACTATTTGCAACTGAATAAAATAGACTTTAATTATTGAAACCATTTACTAAACTGATGTCAGGATAACTGCATAGCCATCAAGCGCATTATCGAGTGTGACGGACAGACAGAGGTTGATAAATAGGTATGTAAATATAATATATTGGAAAATATATAATGAAGTATGCAAGAGATTGTGAAGTAATGCAGCTTATAAAATAACTCAATAAAACAGTATTGATAAAAATATAAGGGAAAATGTTCCCCCCAAAAAAACTCAGAATATAACAAAACCATATTTTATGAACCAAAAAAACAATACACAGAATAACAACCAAAAACATACCAAAAAAGTTAATATATACTAAAAACTATTACAAAAACTTAATCTAAACAAAAAACTTATATTATTAATCTTATGTTGATAACAGAATTTCGCTATATCGCTATATGAAATATATTATATATAGTTTGTAATATATTTTTGGCATGTGTTTAGCACAGGTTTCATACCTGCTCATTTCACAGGTGTTTGAGAAATACCACTAACATGTGTACTAACTCACCCAGACACAAAATTACAATCGATGATGAGAAGATCTTTTTATCTAGAACGACAAATCATGTGACGAAAATATCATCGTAATTTTAACATAAATTTAAAACACTCTTAATCTATCGTCTTTCGTCGGACATTTGTGACGATAATATCTGAAATTAGGATATTTTACGAATAAATACGATAAATATTTTAGGTAAATTCCGAGTTTGTTTATAAATATTTAATTGATGATGGATCGAGTTTTAAAAAAATCATGCATGATTTAAGATTTAAAAAAATTTGAAGCTCATAAGTATTTAGAATCTTGTACATGTATAGCTAGCACAGACTAAAACTAGAACGGGCACCCGTAGAGCGCATACCTCCACCACCGCTTCAATCGATTTTTATTTTTTCGTGACCATGACGTTGACCCTTGACCTGATTGCTCCCAAAATCTAATCAGATGGTTTCTGGACATTGACCAATCGTCTTATCAAATTTCAGGCAATTTGGTTGAATCTTTTTTGAGTTATGCGAATAACAAAATTGCCAGTAAATAGATGCCCATAAAATCATAACCTTCTGCAATTTTACGAATGTAAATATAATTAATGCACCATGTTAATCATTAGAAAGAAGGAAGGAGAGTATTATATAAAGCTGTAAGCAAAATCGCTGTCAATATTCATAAGAAATGGTGCGTTAAACGAACAAATGTTGCCTTCATTTAATCAGTTTGTCAATAAAGCAGTCACTTCTGAGATAAATAACTCAATATTAATAAAGCAATTAATATAGTTTATCAGTTAATTCCTGAAGTAAATGAAGCCTTTTTACAAAACTGATTAGACAGAAGGAACGTGATGCAACTAATAATGAGGAGGTATAAGAAGTAACTGTTAGTAAACATTATAGAAATGAATAGGAACTAGTGATTATTTAACGCTGTGGTTTGATAATCATAATGAAGTTAATTGATTAATATTATTTGAACATTTTTATTTGAACATTATTATTTGAACATTTTTATTTGAACATTTATTATTTGAACATTATTATTTGAACACTTTTATTTGAACATTTATTATTTGAACATTTTTATTTGAACATTATTATTTGAACATTATTATTTGAACATTATTATTTGAACATTATTATTTGAACATTTTTATTTGAACATTTTTATTTGAACATTTTTATTTGAACATTTATTATTTGAACATTTTTATTTGAACATTTATTATTTGAACATTATTATTTGAACATTATTATTTGAACATTATTATTTGAACATTTTTATTTGAACATTTTTATTTGAACATTTTTATTTGAACATTTTTATTTGAACATTTTTATTTGAACATTATTATTTGAACATTATTATTTGAACATTTTTATTTGAACATTTTTATTTGAACATTTTTATTTGAACATTTTTATTTGAACATTATTATTTGAACATTTTTATTTGAACATTATTATTTGAACATTTTTATTTGAACATTTTTATTTGAACATTATTATTTGAACACTTTTATTTGAACATTTATTATTTGAACATTTTTATTTGAACATTATTATTTGAACATTATTATTTGAACATTATTATTTGAACATTATTATTTGAGCATTTTTATTTGAACATTTTTATTTGAACATTTTTATTTGAACATTTATTATTTGAACATTTTTATTTGAACATTTATTATTTGAACATTATTATTTGAACATTATTATTTGAACATTATTATTTGAACATTTTTATTTGAACATTTTTATTTGAACATTTTTATTTGAACATTTTTATTTGAACATTATTATTTGAACATTATTATTTGAACATTTTTATTTGAACATTTTTATTTGAACATTTTTATTTGAACATTTATTATTTGAACATTTTTATTTGAACATTTATTATTTGAACATTATTATTTGAACATTATTATTTGAACATTATTATTTGAACATTATTATTTGAACATTATTATTTGAACATTATTATTTGAACATTATTACTTGAACATTATTATTTGAACATTATTATTTGAACATTTTTATTTGAACATTTTTATTTGAACATTTTTATTTGAACATTTTTATTTGAACCTTTATTATTTGAACATTTTTATTTGAACATTTATTATTTGAACATTATTATTTGAACATTATTATTTGAACATTTTTATTTGAACATTTTTATTTGAAAATTATTATTTGAACATTTTTATTTGAACATTTTTATTTGAACATTTTTATTTGAACATTTTTATTTGAACATTATTATTTGAACATTATTATTTGAACATTATTATTTGAACATTTTTATTTGAACATTATTATTTGAACATTATTATTTGAACATTATTATTTGAACATTTATTATTTGAACATTATTATTTGAACATTTTTATTTGAACATTTTTATTTGAACATTTTTATTTGAACATTTATAATTTGAACATTTTTATTTGAACATTTATTATTTGAACATTATTATTTGAACATTTTTATTTGAACATTTTTATTTGAACATTTTTATTTGAACATTTTTATTTGAACATTATTATTTGAACATTATTATTTGAACATTATTATTTGAACATTTTTATTTGAACATTATTATTTGAACATTATTATTTGAACATTATTATTTGAACATTTATTATTTGAACATTATTATTTGAACATTTTTATTTGAACATTTTTATTTGGACATTTTTATTTGAACATTTTTATTTGAACATTTATTATTTGAACATTTTTATTTGAACATTTATTATTTGAACATTATTATTTGAACATTATTATTTGAACATTATTATTTGAACATTTATTATTTGAACATTTATTATTTGAACATTTTTATTTGAACATTTTTATTTGAACATTATTATTTGAACATTTTTATTTGAACATTATTATTTGAACATTTTTATTTGAACATTATTATTTGAACATTTTTATTTGAACATTATTATTTGAACATTTATTATTAGAACATTTTCATTTGAACATTTTTATTTGAACATTTTTATTTGGAAATTATTATTTGAACATTATTATTTGAACATTTATTATTTGAACATTTTCATTTGAACATTATTATTTGAACATTATTATTTGAACATTTTTATTTGAACATTTTTATTTGAACATTTTTATTTGGAAATTATTATTTGAACATTTTCATTTGAACATTATTATTTGAACATTATTATTTGAACATTATTATTTGAACATTTTTATTTGAACATTTTCATTTGAACATTTTTATTTGAGAAAGTATAAAATTCTATATTCATTTTTATGTTTTTCTTCATCTTCATTTTTTTGTTTTACAAATGATGAATGATTTTAAAAAAATTACTCTAAGCATAAAATATTCGTTTTTGTTACTGAATCTGCAAGTAGTTTAAAATAAAAAGAAACAACATTTGATAATAAAGAAATTTCTGGAGTAAACATTGTATATTTTTTTCCATAGTATTTTGTGTTTTCATAAACAGGTAATACTAGAATTATACTTGGAAAACATCAGCAAAAATCAAACAAACAAAATCGAAAATAACAAACAACATTAAAAATATCGACAGCCAAAAACAACCGACTGGAACAATCAAATAACAACAAAAACAGACCACACAATCAAACGGATAATCAAAATTCCCCTTAATTATCACTTGTATCAAAACCCTTCACTATCACTTGTATCTACATCCCTTCACTATCACTTGTGTCAAATTCCCCTTAATTATCACTTGTATCTACATCCCTTCACTATCACTTGTGTCTAAATCCTTCACTATCACTTGTATCTTAATCCCTTCACTATCGCTTGTGTCTAAATCCCTTCACTATCACTTGTATCTACATCCCTTCACTATCACTTGTATCAAAACCCTTCACTATCACTTGCATCTAATTCCCTTCACTATCACTTGTATCTAAATCCCTTCACTATCACTTGTATCTAAATCCCTTCACTATCACTTGTGTCTAAATCCCTTCACTATCACTTGTGTCTACATCCCTTCACTATCATTTGTATCTAAATCCCTTCACTATCGCTTGTGTCTAAATCCCTTCACTATCACTTGTATCTAAATCCCTTCACTATCACTTGTGTCTAAATCCCTTCACTATCACTTGTGTCTACATCCCTTCACTATCACTTGTGTCTAAATCCCTTCGCTATCGCTTGTGTCTAAATCCCTTCACTATCACTTGAATCTACATCCCTTCACTACCACTTGTATCTAATTCCCTTCACTATCACTTGTATCTACATCCCTTCACTATCATTTGTATCTAAATCCCTTCACTATCGCTTGTGTCTAAATCCCTTCACTATCACTTGTATCTACATCCCTTCACTATCACTTGTATCTAATTCCCTTCACTATCACTTGTATCAAAACCCTTCACTATCACTTGTATCTACATCCCTTCACTATCACTTGTATCAAAACCCTTCACTATCACTTGCATCTAATTCCCTTCACTATCACTTGTATCTGAATCCCCTCACTATCACTTGTATCTAAATCCCTTCACTATCACTTGTGTCTAAATCCCTTCACTATCACTTATGTCTACATCCCTTCACTATCATTTGTATCTAAATCCCTTCACTATCGCTTGTGTCTAAATCCCTTCACTATCATTTGTATCTAAATCCCTTCACTATCGCTTGTGTCTAAATCCCTTCACTATCACTTGTATCTACATCCCTTCACTATCACTTGTATCTAAATCCCTTCACTATCACTTGTATCTAAATCCCTTCACTATCACTTGTGTCTAAATCCCTTCACTATCATTTGTATCTAAATCCCTTCACTATCACTTGTATCTAAATCCCTTCACTATCACTTGTATCTAAATCCCTTCACTATCACTTGTGTCTAAATCCCTTCACTATCACTTGTGTCTACATCCCTTCACTATCACTTGTGTCTAAATCCCTTCGCTATCGCTTGTGTCTAAATCCCTTCACTATCACTTGAATCTACATCCCTTCACTACCACTTGTATCTAATTCCCTTCACTATCACTTGTATCTACATCCCTTCACTATCATTTGTATCTAAATCCCTTCACTATCGCTTGTGTCTAAATCCCTTCACTATCACTTGTATCTACATCCCTTCACTATCACTTGTATCTAATTCCCTTCACTATCACTTGTATCAAAACCCTTCACTATCACTTGTATCTACATCCCTTCACTATCACTTGTATCAAAACCCTTCACTATCACTTGCATCTAATTCCCTTCACTATCACTTGTATCTAAATCCCCTCACTATCACTTGTATCTAAATCCCTTCACTATCACTTGTGTCTAAATCCCTTCACTATCACTTATGTCTACATCCCTTCACTATCATTTGTATCTAAATCCCTTCACTATCGCTTGTGTCTAAATCCCTTCACTATCATTTGTATCTAAATCCATTCACTATCGCTTGTGTCTAAATCCCTTCACTATCACTTGTATCTACATCCCTTCACTATCACTTGTATCTAAATCCCTTCACTATCACTTGTATCTAAATCCCTTCACTATCACTTGTGTCTAAATCCCTTCACTATCACTTGTGTCTACATCCCTTCACTATCACTTGTGTCTAAATCCCTTCACTATCGCTTGTGTCTAAATCCCTTCACTATCACTTGAATCTACATCCCTTCACTACCACTTGTATCTAATTCCCTTCACTATCACTTGTATCTACATCCCTTCACTATCATTTGTATCTAAATCCCTTCACTATCGCTTGTGTCTAAATCCCTTCACTATCACTTGTATCTACATCCCTTCACTATCACTTGTATCTAATTCCCTTCACTATCACTTGTATCAAAACCCTTCACTATCACTTGTATCTAAATCCCTTCACTATCACTTGTATCTAAATCCCTTCACTATCACTTGTGTCTAAATCCCTTCACTATCACTTGTGTCTACATCCCTTCACTATCATTTGTATCTAAATCCCTTCACTATCGCTTGTGTCTAAATCCCTTCACTATCACTTGTATCTACATCCCTTCACTATCACTTGTATCTAATTCCCTTCACTATCACTTGTATCTACATCCCTTCACTATCATTTGTATCTAAATCCCTTCACTATCGCTTGTGTCTAAATCCCTTCACTATCACTTGTATCTACATCCCTTCACTATCACTTGTATCTAATTCCTTTCACTATCACTTGTGTCTAAATTCCTTCACTATCACTTGTATCTACATCCCTTCACTATCACTTGTGTCTACATCCCTTCACTATCACTTGTATCTAAATCCCTTCACTATCACTTGTATCTACATCCCTTCACTATCACTTGTATCTACATCCCTTCACTATCACTTGTATCTAAATCCCTTCACTATCACTTGTATCTACATCCCTTCACTATCACTTGTATCTACATCCCTTCACTATCACTTGTATCTACATCCCTTCACTATCACATGTATCTAAATCCCTTCACTATCACTTGTATCTACATCCCTTCACTATCACTTGTATCTACATCTCTTCACTATCACTTGTATCTACATCCCTTCACTATCACTTGTGTCTACATCCCTTCACTATCGCTTGTATCTAAATCCCTTCACTATCACTTGTATCAAAACCCTTCACTATCACTTGTATCTAAATCCCTTCACTATCACTTGTATCTAAATCCCTTCACTATCACTTGTATCTAAATTCCTTCACTATCACTTGTATCTAAATCTCTTCACTATCACTTGTATCTAAATCCCTTCACTATCATTTGTATCTAAATCCCTTCACTATCACTTGTATCTAAATCCCTTCACTATCACTTGTATCTAAATCCCTTCACTATCACTTGTATCTAAATCCCTTCACTATCATTTGTATCTAAATCCCTTCACTATCACTTGTATCTAAATCCCTTCACTATCACTTGTATCTAAATCCCTTCACTATCACTTGTATCTACATCCCTTCACTATCACTTCTTGCAGGCTCTTCCTTTCTTTTTCGATAGGTCTATAATCTCCTTTAATCAATTGATTAAGCCCTACTTAGGGAATAAAATCAAAGTTAAACCTTCTTCTTACAATAATTGCTTAGGCCTACATTATTTTACATTGTAAGTAGAAGCTATTGATTGGAGAAATTAATTATAAAAATACACAGGTATAGAATATACTTGAATATGGCTGATACAAATTCACATATTCTGATTATGACGTCATCTGCTCAGAAGCCCAAAATTGAAAATTATAAATCATGTTTAATGCGTATTGTAGTCTGTTGCATACAATATAAATAGGGGTGGATTGTTTATTATTGAGAAAGGAATATAATAATAGCTGTCAATTATCAATATTATCAATATGGCAATCATTCTGTTTGTACTCCATACTTATTCCGCTTTAACAAATGTATTATACCACTAATGAATTGAAAACGTTATTTGTTTGTTAAACAATGATAAATTAATTAGTTAGTGTATTTCATTTTAAAGAAATAATACACGTAGATAGGTACGATATAAAAAAAAACAATTTAAAATTAGCTTATGTCACCGTACCTCATTGAACGACGTACGCCTGACTTTGAATAAACATATTCCCAGAAAATTAGGCTGTATAGAAGATAGAGAGATTAGTACTCTTCTATGGCCACTCTTCGTACTTAATCTTCTATGACCCCACTATAACTTGAACTTCTATGGCCCCACCATAATTTAATCTTCTATGGTCCCACCATAACTTAATTTTCTATGGCCCCACCATAACTTAATCTTCTATGGCCCCACCATAACTTTATCTTCTATGGCCCCACCACAATTTAATCTTCTATGGCCCCACCATAACTTAATATTCTATGGCCCCACCTTAACTTAATCTTCTATGGCCCCACCATAACTTAATCTTCTATGGCCCCACCATAACTTAATCTTCTATGGCCCCACCATAACTTATCTTCTATGGCCCCACCACAACTTAATCTTCTAAGGTCCCACCATAACTTAATCTTCTAAGGCCCCACCATAACTTAATCTTCCAAGGCCCCACCATAACTTAATCTTCTATGGCCCCACCATAACTTAATCTTCTATGGCCCCTCCATAACTTAATCTTCTAAGGCCCCACCACAACTTAATCTTCTAAGGCCCCACCATAACTTAATCTTCTATGGCCCCACCATAACTTCTGTCTGGGACAGACATCACATTACCATTGTATTCAGTGCCACATTTTCCCTGTGTTTTTTCATCCAATGATATGGTATATAATAACGCATTGCGGACAGTGTCCGATATGCATGGTACGCTGTCCTTATCATTATTATAATGTAAAATGATACAGGGGCAGTATAGCCTCGGGGTATGATGATGAATAAATTGAATGCAATTATTTATGTATCATGTGATTTTATATATTGAATGTCATGAAGTAAAAATAATAAAACACTTTGTGATATTAAAAAATCGTTATTTCTATTAAGATAAATAAATCGTCCTTTTGATAAGATAAAAAAATCTTCGTCATTTTGATTTAGAGATGATTACTCTTCGTCGCTTTGACTATAATGCAAAAATCTCATAATTTTCACTAAAGATAATTTTATAACTTTGATGACTAAAATAAAAAAAAGGACTCGTCATTTTCAAAATAAAAAACTTTGTCAATGTTAAATTTTAATTAACTTTCCAAATCATTCTAACTCCATGAAAATTCTTTCACTAGAATTACGCTTATGAGACTTAATTGGATAAAATGCCATCTAATTGTTTCAATTAGGTAGATTTAATTCGTTCAGTGTAAACCTTTCACTAAAATCTGTATCACAAATCTACTCAAAACGTGATGAAATAATTTGCAACTGCATACTCCCATTTAAAAGCATAATTATTAATTAGAATTTAAAAATGTTATAACTGAAAAAGTCTGAACAATTAGATTTAATATTCATTTTAAAACATTGTATAATGATATACTTTATAATCAAAAAATTAAAATAAAATACAATTTATGGAATATTAAAGAAAATACTAATTATACAGAAGTTATAAAAATACAATTCCATATTCCCTTTTAATTCCAAGTTCTCTTTCAATTCCAAGTTCTTTTTCAATTCCAAGTTCTTTTTCAATTCCAAGTTCTCTTTCAATTCCTAGTTCTCTTTCAATTCCAAGTTCTCTTTCAATTCCAAGTTCTCTTTCAATTCCAAGTTCTCTTTCAATTCCTCATTCCCGTTCCATGGGAACACAAAACAAGGGCAATCGTTACTCCATTCCCAGAGGGGATGCCAATCACCTGCATCCATGGTAGCCACTGCATCCATGGTAGCCACTGCATCCATGGTAGCCACTGCATCCATGGTAGCCACTGCATCCATTGTAGCCACTGCATCCATGGTAGCCACTGCATCCATGGTAGCCAATAGGGTAGCCAATCACCTGCATCCATGATAGCCACTGCATCCATCGTATTTTTAGTCTCCACAATTATTATTTCTTTTTTTTCTCTGAATTGCAGGAGAACAGAATAAAAATATCGATTTTATATCCACTGGAAATTTATTTATCGATAACATAAATATCGAAAAAATATAAAACACACCATTGTTAAATTAATTTGGAAAATAAAATTTAGAGGTTTTTTCTTTATTCAGAGACAAAATGAAAGATAAAACTATAGCAAGAAATAAATATTGAAAAAATAAAACTAACGCGTCTGAACATGTTTCAATTGGTTTGACATGTCTGAACATGTTTCAATAGGTTTGACATGTCTGAACATGTTTCATCACCCAGAGCCAAAGTTTAAAAGATGACTTCTCTAAATCTTCTATGGACCCACCATAACTTTCCCCTTTAAATCTTCTATGGCCCCACCATAACCTTCTACCATTTTCCACCTCTAAGAGCAAGAAATTACTAATTTCTTTCATCCCAGATATAAGTAATTTAATAACTATGGGGTTGTGATAATATGAGTGTGAATTCATAGATCTTAAAAATAGACAAAAATGAAATGGTATCGAATGCTATACACCGCTGGTTTAGAGCCATTCAATACTCTTTAATTCTCTCTGTCTATAATATCTTCAGGATATATGATTTTAAAAGCATACTTTCACAACCCTATTAATGGCTGCATTTTCACCTTTGTATTCGTATTAAATTACAGTTAATAACAGTAGATGTTACCTCATGTATCACTATTTTCTGTAGAATTTACACAATAGGGTCTATGGAGTGTCCATACAAAGAGCATATTAGATAATTTGGTTAATTAGCATTCTGTGGACGCACTCCGTTTGCTTTGGCCAATTGTGATTTACTATATATAGGGTATATCAGTGAGATGTTATACGTGTAGGAAAATAGGAACAAATAGGAACACAATAGGAACAAATAGGAACACAATAGGAACAAATAGGAACAAATAGGAACACAATAGGAACAAATAGGAACACAATAGGAACACAATAGGAACACAATAGGAACAAATAGGAACACAATAGGAACACAATAGGAACAAATAGGAACACAATAGGAACACAATAGGAACACAATAGGAACACAATAGGAACAAATAGGAACACAATAGGAACAAATAAGAACACAATAGGAACAAATAGGAACACAATAGGAACACAATAGGAACAAATAGGAACACAATAGGAACAAATAGGAACACAATAGGAACAAATAGGAACACAATAGGAACACAATAAGAACACAATTGGAACAAATAGGAACACAATAGGAACACAATAGGAACACAATAGGAACACAATAGGAACAAATAGGAACACAATAGGAACAAATAGGAACACAATAGGAACACAATAGGAACACAATAGGAACACAATAGGAACACAATAGGAACACAATAGGAACAAATAGGAACACAATAGGAACACAATAGGAACAAATAGGAACACAATAGGAACAAATAGGAACACAATAGGAACACAATAGGAACAAATAGGAACACAATAGGAACAAATAAGAACACAATAGGAACAAATAGGAACACAATAGGAACACAATAGGAACAAATAGGAACACAATAGGAACAAATAGGAACACAATAGGAACAAATAGGAACACAATAGGAACACAATAGGAACAAATAAGAACACAATAGGAACAAATAGGAACACAATAGGAACAAATAGGAACACAATAGGAACACAATAGGAACAAATAGGAACACAATAGGAACAAATAGGAACACAATAGGAACACAATAGGAACAAATAGGAACACAATAGGAACAAATAAGAACACAATAGGAACAAATAGGAACACAATAGGAACACAATAGGAACACAATAGGAACAAATAGGAACACAATAGGAACAAATAAGAACACAATAGGAACAAATAGGAACACAATAGGAACACAATAGGAACACAATAGGAACACAATAGGAACAAATAGGAACTCAATTGGAACAAATAGGAACACAATAGGAACACAATAGGAACAAATAGGAACACAATAGGAACACAATAGGAACAAATAGGAACACAATAGGAACACAATAGGAACAAATAGGAAAACAATAGGAACACAATAGGAACAAATAGGAACACAATAGGAACAAATAGGAACACAATAGGAACACAATAGGAACAAATAGGAACACAATAGGAACAAATAAGAACACAATAGGAACAAATAGGAACACAATAAGAACACAATAGGAACAAATAGGAAAACAATAGGAACAAATAGGAACACAATAGGAACACAATAGGAACAAATAGGAACACAATAGGAACACAATAGGAACACAATAAGAACAAATAGGAACACAATAGGAACACAATAGGAACACAATAGGAACAAATAGGAACAAATAGGAACACAATAGGAACAAATAGGAACACAATAGGAACAAATAGGAACACAATAGGAACACAATAGGAACACAATAGGAACAAATAGGAACACAATAGGAACAAATAGGAACACAATAGGAACACAATAGGAACACAATAGGAACACAATAGGAACAAATAGGAACACAATAGGAACAAATAGGAACACAATAGGAACACAATAGGAACAAATAGGAAAACAATAGGAACAAATAGGAACACAATAGGAACACAATAGGAACACAATAAGAACAAATAGGAACACAATAGGAACAAATAGGAACACAATAGGAACACAATAGGAACACAATAAGAACAAATAGGAACACAATAGGAACACAATAGGAACAAATAGGAACACAATAGGAACAAATAGGAACACAATAGGAACACAATAGGAACACAATAGGAACACAATAGGAACACAATAGGAACACAATAGGAACACAATAGGAACACAATAGGAACAAATAGGAAAACAATAGGAACAAATAGGAACACAATAGGAACACAATAGGAACACAATAGGAACAAATAGGAACACAATAGGAACAAATAGGAAAACAATAGGAACAAATAGGAACACAATAGGAACACAATAGGAACACAATAAGAACAAATAGGAACACAATAGGAACACAATAGGAACAAATAGGAACACAATAGGAACAAATAGGAACACAATAGGAACACAATAGGAACAAATAGGAACACAAAAGGAACACAATAGGAACAAATAGGAACACAATAGGAACAAATAGGAACACAATAGGAACAAATAGGAACACAATAGGAACACAATAGGAACAAATAGGAACACAATAGGAACAAATAGGAACACAATAGGAACAAATAGGAACACAATAGGAGCAAATAGGAACACAATAAGAACACAATAGGAACAAATAGGAACACAAAAGGAACACAATAGGAACAAATAGGAACACAATAGGAAAAAATAGGAACACAATAAGAACAAATAGGAACACAATAGGATCAAATAAGAACAAATCGGAACACAATAGGAACAAATAGGAACACAATAGGATCAAATAGGAACACAATAAGAACAAATAGGAACAATTAAGAACAATTATGAACAATTACGAACAAATATGAACATTTATGAACAAATAGGAACAAACAGGAACAAATAGGAGCAAATAGGAACAAATAGGAACAATTAAGAACAAACAGGAACAATTATGAACCATTATGAACAAATAGGAACAAATAGGAACAATTAGGAACAAACAGAAACAGTTATGAACAATTATGAACAAATAGGAACAAATAGGAACAAGTAGGAACAAACAGGAACAATTATGAACAAATAGGAACAAATAGGAACAATTATGAACAATTATGAACAAATAGGAACAAATAGGAACAAATAGGAACAATTATGAACAAATAGGAACAAATAGGAACAATTATGAATAAATAGGAACAAATAGGAACAATTATGAACAAATAGGAACAATTATGAACAAATAGGAGCAAATAGGAACAATTATGAACAAATAGGAACAATTATGAACAAATAGGAACAAATAGGATCAAAGAGGAACAAATAGGAACAAATAGGAACAATTATGAACAAATAGGAAGATATAAGAACACAATAAGAACACAATAGGAACAAATAGGAACACAATAGGAACAAATAGGAACACAATAGGAACACAATAGGAACACAATAGGAACAAACAGGAACAAATAGGAACAAATAACGAGAAAAAAACTAAGGTAAGTTTTGAGTTGTCGGACTGTTCCACATCTTCGATCATATAAAAAAATGGTACCTATATTAATTAAATTATAAGGTAAATAATAATAAAAATGAAAAATAAATTTCTTACATGATCGAAAATGTGGAACAGTTCGATAACTAGGAACTTACCCTAGTATTTTCACTTCAATACATAATAATAATTAGCTAATAATAAAATGGCATTATTTTGATATGCAGGAAGGATAGTATTTGAGCTCTATTCAAGACTACCGATTGTTTTTATAGTTTTAATTAATCTCAAAATATTGTTTTTAAAATACTTAAACTTTGAAAATATTTCAATATTTGTGTTTTTTTATTCATAATTATACTCTGTATTAATTGTCATTATTTTAATCTTTCTATTTATATGTATAATTCTATTTATTTATTCTATATTTATATTATATAGTTAAATAATTAATTATAACTAATATATCGAGTGAAATGATATTACGGTAGAACTCCTCTATAGTGAAATCCTCTATAGTGAAATCTTCTATAGTGAATGTAGTGTCATGAGTAAGGAAGTAGCCTCCATAGTGAATAAGTTTTCTTTAGTTTGCCTTAAAAAGTCCATTAGTTTTCTAAAACTGATGACTATTCATGGTAGACTAAAGAAAATAAGTTCACTATAGAGGCTACTTCCTTTATCAGGACTTTATATTCACTATACAGGATTTCATTTTAAAAGAGTTCTACTGTATCTTAAAAACGAAGAAATCTGTTAAAAATCCCTCACAGAGTAGCTTTTCTGCATCCATGAGCCCAAAATTTCATTAATTCTGTTCTTAAAGCCACATTCCTTTCTGACTGCTTCTTCCATTCCCTTGTACCTAATTTCCTTTTGACCTCAGTGATATGGCCTTTGCTTCCGAAGCAGACGTTAAACCCCTACTAAATTAATTTATTAGATGTAATATTTTACCGCTTTTATTTTACTAAATAAAATAGATAATATTAATAGATAACAATTAATTTGTTACATTCCTTATATAGGATAGCAATTTACTTCCTCATTATAAAATACTAAAAAATTATGTTAATAAATACGTGCATGTTTTATTTATCAGAATAACGTATTTAGTATTTTTATATAGAATTATTAATTATATTAAAACAATGCGATGTGCATGAATGCTGTAACACTATATATTGTAACATGTTTTAGGGCTAGCTCTGAGTTATCGGACAGTTTTACTCTTTCGATCGTATAAGAAAACTATATAATAATTAGTTAAATTAAAATTATTATTTAGTTTAAGATTTGATCGAAAAGGTGAAACCGTCCGATATCTTGGAACTTGCCCGATTGCAAATTATGTTACATGATTCATTAATAAAAATGAAATTACACTTTAAAAATACTATGAAATAACACCATTAATAAATATGAAATAACACCCGAAATTAACACTGTAACACTGCTTAACAATTTACCAATATAATAATACATAACCGTCAAGAGTTTATAATGAGCAGGTCATCCATTACAGTCGATTACAATGAATAATAATAGTACTTTATCGATGACTTAGTCGCGAATGTTCAGCGATGGACTGTAGAATAAAATCATACGTATATATTTACACACCCATCCTTTCCTCATACCCCACTGCATGACCCCCGTTATACCCCCCATTCTACGACCTCCCATACCCCCACTTTAATACCCCCAATACCCCCACTTTACGACCCCCATATACCCACTTTACGACCCCCAATACCCCCCATACCCCCACTTTAGGACCCCCATACCCCCACTCTAGGACCCCCATACCCCCACTCTAGGCCCCTCCATACCCCCACTTTAGGACCCCATACTCCCACTTTAGGACCCCCATACCCCCACTTTAAGACCCCCATGCCCCCACTTTACGAACCCCATACCCCCTCTTTAGGACCCCCGTACCCCCTCTTTAGGACCCCCATACCCCCACTTTACGACCCCCATACCCCCGCTTTACGACTCCCATACCCCCACTTTAGGACCCCCATAACACTCCTTTTTTAGACTCCAGTTCCGCAAATAGAAAACACTGAAGCAAACTACACACTGACGGAGGTCGTAAGTTTGGCAATTTATCGCACAAACCCCCGGACTTTTCGGTCCTCTGTTTGCACTCGCCAAAATTAAGAAAATTTATTCTTCTGATAAATATTTCCGAAAATGTTATTAACGTCAAACATTTAAAGATAACAGTTAGGCAGAAAATAAATAAACATAAAATGTATTTTCAAATAACTTACTGATATTTAAACGGAGACAAACCACATGTAAATAATGTATGGGGTACGCTCCAAGTAATCGAACAGTTTCAAATAAACGTTAATATAAGAAAGAGGTAAGAAATGATTATCATTCAACTCGTCATTGGTAACCATGATACCTTCAGGTACCATGGATACCAATTAAACGAGTTAAATTAAAATTAGTATACATTCCTAAATATGAACGAAACCGTCCGATAACTCTGCCCGTACCCTAATTACTGTTTTTAGTTCCTAATCAAGACAGTAAAAAGCAAAGAGGTAGCGTCCGAAAGGTACCAAGTGACCCATATTGCAGCTTGTAAGAGAGTACTAAAAATAAACGCTAAATCGATACCTACGCTATAACATATCGACAACCACCGTAATGAATGGCAACTAACTAGTGATTAGTGAATGAGGTGACTCAGTGAGTCGTAAGGTGACTCAATGTGTCATAAGGTGACTCAGTGAGTCATAAGGTGACTCAGTGAGAGTAATAAGGTGACTCAATGAGTCATAAGGTGACTCAGTGAGTCATAAGGTGACTCGGTGAGTCATAAGGTGACTCAATGTGTCATAAGGTGACTCGGTGAGTCATAAGGTGACACAATGAGTCATAAGGTGACTCAGTGAGTCATAAGGTGACTCAGTGAGTCATAAGGTGACTCAGTGAGTCATAAGGTGACTCAGTTAGTCATAAGGTGATTCAATGTTTCATAAGGTGAACCAATGCGTTAAAAGGTGACTCAATGATCATAAGGTGACTCAGTGAGTCATAAAGTGACTCAAAGAGTCATAAGGTGACTCAATGTGTCATAAGGTGACTCAGTGAGTCATAAAGTGACTCAAAGAGTCATACAGTATACTCAGAATCTATTACTTGATTCATATCTTATCATAGGAAGAAATAATGGAATGATAAATAGATCACTTTACCAGTTAAACCTAACTTTATAAAACTAGTAATAAATAGTCAACTGAAATCTAGAACAGCGCAGGTAGAAACAACTCAATAATTACTAATAACGAAATAAAACATTTCAATACACTTGTATTTATAGAAAAAGATAAGTGGTATCGAAAAAGATTTGGACTATACGACAATAAAAAAGAAATCCTAACCCATTTCGTTTTCCAAACAATTGCCACTGCAAGGAGACATAAAGTGTAGCGAAGGAGTCTCTCCTACAGAGAATATAATCCCAAAAGTGAATCCTATCCACTAAGCCATGCCTCCTCCTTTGGAAATGACAGTGGGATCCTTCGACGACGATGGCACTCCCAGCGATCCTTTTTAAAGGGCCGTACACAAACAGGATTTTTTATGTCTTTCCGCCAGACTTTTTGATAAGCTCCTCCTACTTTTTCAACAAAATTTTTGAATCATATAAGAAAAAACGACCTAATTGTTTTTTCATATATGATTCATATATGAAAACAGACCTAAACAAAAAGTCTGGTGAAAAGACTTAAAAAAACCTATTTGTGTACGGCTCTTAAGCAGAATCATAGCAGTTCTTTTTAAGCAGAATCATAGCAGTTCTTTTTAAGCAGAATCCTAGCAGTTCTTTTTAAGCAGAATCATAGCAGTTCTTTTTAAGCAGAATCCTAGCAGTTCTTTTTAAGCAGAATCCTAGCAGTTCTTTTTAAGCAGAATCCTAGCAGTTCTTCTTAAGCAGAATCCTAGCAGTTCTTTTTAAGCAGAATCCTAGCAGTTCTTTTTAAGTAGAATCCTAGCAGTTCTTTTTAAGCAGAATCCTAGCAGTTCTTTTTAAGCAGAATCCTAGCAGTTCTTTTTAAGCAGAATCCTAGCAGTTCTTCTTAAGCAGAATCCTAGCAGTTCTTTTTAAGCAGAATCCTAGCAGTTCTTTTTAAGCAGAATCCTAGCAGTTCTTTTTAAGCAGAATCCTAGCAGTTCTTTTTAAGCAGAATCCTAGCAGTTATTTTTAAGCAGAATCCTAGCGATTCTTTTTAAGCAGAATCCTAGCGATTCTTTTTAAGCAGAATCCTAGCAGTTCTTTTTAAGCAGAATCCTAGCGATTCTTTTTAAGCAGAATCCTAGCAATTCTTTTTAAGCAGAATCCTAGCAGTTCTTTTTAAGCAGAATCCTAGCAGTTCTTTTTAAGCAGAATCCTAGCAGTTCTTTTTAAGCAGAATCCTAGCGATTCTTTTTAAGCAGAATCCTAGCAATTCTTTTAAAGTAGAATCCTAGCAGTTCTTTTTAAGCAGAATCCTAGCAGTTCTTTTTAAGCAGAATCCTAGCAGTTCTTTTTAAGCAGAATCCTAGCAGTTCTTCTTAAGCAGAATCCTAGCAGTTCTTTTTAAGCAGAATCCTAGCAGTTCTTTTTAAGCAGAATCCTAGCAGTTCTTTTTAAGCAGAATCCTAGCAGTTCTTTTTAAGCAGAATCCTAGCAGTTATTTTTAAGCAGAATCCTAGCGATTCTTTTTAAGCAGAATCCTAGCGATTCTTTTTAAGCAGAATCCTAGCAGTTCTTTTTAAGCAGAATCCTAGCGATTCTTTTTAAGCAGAATCCTAGCAATTCTTTTTAAGCAGAATCCTAGCAATTCTTTTAAAGTAGAATCCTAGCAATTCTTTTTAAGCAGAATCCTAGCGATTCTTTTTAAACAGAATCCTAGCAATTCTTTTTAAGCAGAATCCTAGCAATTCTTTTTAAGCAGAATCCTAGCAATTCTTTTTAAGCAGAATCCTAGCAATTCTTTTAAAGTAGAATCCTAGCAGTTCTTTTTAAGCAGAATCCTAGCAGTTCTTTTTAAGCAGAATCCTAGCAGTTCTTTTTAAGCAGAATCTTAGCGATTCTTTTTAAACAGAATCCTAGCAATTCTTTTTAAGCAGAATCCTAGCAATTCTTTTTAAGCAGAATCCTAGCAATTCTTTTTAAGCAGAATCCTAGCAATTCTTTTAAAGTAGAATCCTAGCAGTTCTTTTTAAGCAGAATCCTAGCAGTTCTTTTTAAGCAGAATCCTAGCAGTTCTTTTTAAGCAGAATCCTAGCAGTTCTTTTTAAGTAGAATCCTAGCAGTTCTTTTTAAGCAGAATCCTAGCAGTTATTTTTAAGCAGAATCCTAGCGATTCTTTTTAAGCAGAATCCTAGCGATTCTTTTTAAGCAGAATCCTAGCAGTTCTTTTTAAGCAGAATCCTAGAGATTCTTTTTAAGCAGAATCCTAGCAATTCTTTTTAAGCAGAATCCTAGCAATTCTTTTAAAGTAGAATCCTAGCAATTCTTTTTAAGCAGAATCCTAGCGATTCTTTTTAAACAGAATCCTAGCAATTCTTTTTAAGCAGAATCCTAGCAATTCTTTTTAAGCAGAATCCTAGCAATTCTTTTTAAGCAGAATCCTAGCAATTCTTTTAAAGTAGAATCCTAGCAATTCTTTTTAAGCAGAATCCTAGCAATTCTTTTTAAGCAGAATCCTAGCAATTCTTTTTAAGCAGAATCCTAGCAATTCTTTTTAAGCAGAATCCTAGCAATTCTTTTAAAGTAGAATCCTAGCAGTTCTTTTTAAGCAGAATCCTAGCAGTTCTTTTTAAGCAGAATCCTAGCAGTTCTTTTTAAGCAGAATCCTAGCAGTTCTTTTTAAGTAGAATCCTAGCAGTTATTTTTAAGCAGAATCCTAGCAGTTATTTTTAAGCAGAATCCTAGCGATTCTTTTTAAGCAGAATCCTAGCGATTCTTTTTAAGCAGAATCCTAGCAGTTCTTTTTAAGCAGAATCCTAGAGATTCTTTTTAAGCAGAATCCTAGCAATTCTTTTTAAGCAGAATCCTAGCAATTCTTTTAAAGTAGAATCCTAGCTATTCTTTTTAAGCAGAATCCTAGCGATTCTTTTTAAACAGAATCCTAGCAATTCTTTTTAAGCAGAATCCTAGCAATTCTTTTTAAGCAGAATCCTAGCAATTCTTTTTAAGCAGAATCCTAGCAATTCTTTTAAAGTAGAATCCTAGCAATTCTTTTTAAGCAGAATCCTAGCAATTCTTTTAAAGTAGAATCCTAGCAGTTCTTTTTAAGCAGAATCCTAGCAGTTCTTTTTAAGCAGAATCCTAGCAGTTCTTTTTAAGCAGAATCCTAGCAGTTCTTTTTAAGTAGAATCCTAGCAGTTCTTTTTAAGCAGAATCCTAGCAGTTCTTTTTAAGCAGAATCCTAGCAATTCTTTTAAAGTAGAATCCTAGCGATTCCTTCCACGACGAAGGCACTCCTAGCGATTCTTTCTAAGCAGAACAGACCAATGAAGCGAAGACTGTTTGCCATTTGTTGCAAAGAAACTCACACAGACAAACGGATAAACTTAGAGGGCGATATGGGGGAAAACAGGCAGAGATATCTCGGGGAATGGTCTCTTTAGGGTATTCTGGATTTATAAAAACACTGAGAGAACCTCAATGTATGAACTTTCTTTGTATTTGCATATAAAATACCGAGAGATAAAATACAAAGCGTATCAGTACTTTAACCCACTTTGGAGAAAATAGAAATCTTGTGTGTGATATCAACGAGTTAAATCAGTTAATTTTATTCTGTTATTGAATATTTTTTAAATGAAATGCGAAGTGTAATAATGCATCACTATAATCATTATGTTACGCCATATTAAAAAGCAAACTCCTATCTCCAGCTCTCAAGTCTTTAAAATAAAAGCACAGTTTATGTGTCATTTGTTTTGATGGGGTTGGAGACATCTGGTGCTGGAGATTTACAGTGTCTCGTTTGTAGAGCCACACAGTCATAAATGAAGCCTGGGAGACTGCAGTAAACTTACCCGGGGAGAGAGCTATGGTGGAGCCATAGGAGATTAGGTTTGGGCCCTGTTTAATCTTACATGGCCCCATCATAAATGAGTCCAAAAATTGAATACAGATAAATATGAGTGGGCCATAGAAAATTAAGAGTGGGCTCCCTTAATCTTCTGTGGCCCCATTATTAATGTTGCAGTTAAATTTAAACAACTGATAAATTATAGTGGGCCATAGAAGATTAAGAGTGGGCCCTCTAAATCTTATGTGGCCCCATTATAAATGTTGCCGTGAAATTTAAACAACTGATAAATTATAGTGGGCCATATAAGATTAAGAGTGGGCCCTCTAAATCTTATGTGGCCCCATTATAAATGTTGCCGTGAAATTTAAACAACTGATAAATTATAGTGGGCCATAGAAGATTAGAGTGGGCCCTCTAAATCTTATGTGGCCCCATTATAAATGTTGCCGTGAAATTTAAACAACTGATAAATTGTAGTGGGCCATAGAATATTAAGAGTGGGCCCTCTAAATCTTATGTGGCCCCATTATAAATGTTGCCGTGAAATTTAAACAACTGATAAATTATAGTGGGCCATAGAAAATTAAGTAGCATCCTCATATTATTTTCTACTGCTTCACCATATCATCTTTTGATTGGCTATTTGTTTCCCCATCTTTTATCTAAACAGGTACGAAATCCGACAGCTTACGCGCTAACAGAGCGTTCGTGACACGTCATCTAAAGGTCAGCACACGGATCACGCGAACCAGATTGTTTAGACTCGTAAAGCAGCTTTGGATATCGATTGACTACTTGAAATGCGAGGCAGTTTCGTTATCTTCATGCATAGCCCACTGGGAAAATTAGAGTCGTCACCTTTCGATTGCAGATTATACAATAAAGAGATCGTTTCTCTACGACGTTAAATGATATATGACGAAAATCTAGGATTTTTATGAATTTAAAACTCTTATAAATCTCTATGATTAGGTCAGAAATGATATTTTACGATAAATACGATATATTGACGTATTACGATTTCTCTCAATTAAATAAAAACTGTGCATAAATCGAAGATAAAATTGTTTAATAAACATTAAAATAATTTGTATTAGATTGATTTATTCATACTGTCAATATTTAATTAGTGTAACATTGATTAAATTATTGATTCCAATTATTTAATTATCCTAATTCTGTTAATTTAATCAATATCTAATTATTTCTTGGTTTTATTCCCAACGTGTTTTAATTATTTAATGTTTGTTATTTCATTAACATAATTAATGGCAAATAATTTAATTCAAATAACCACTGTATTTAATCTATTCATTAATTACTTACAGTTTGTGTGCGTAAATGAGTTTGGGTCTAACCACATGTGCATAGAATTACTAACAACTCTGTGCGTAAAGTCATGTGGGTTAGGGGTAAGTTACGAATTAACTGACGGTTACATATTTTCGATCATAAGAGTAAAATATATCATAAATATAAGTTAAATAATATTTATTATATATGGGATATTATACCATCGGAAATGTGGAACTGTCCGATAATTCGAAAATCACCTTATAATAATTATTTGTTTTATTTATATATCTAGAAAAAATGTTAGAAATAAACACATGAAAAAAATTGTAGTTTTAATACACATTTGATTTGTATGTAATTCACTTCATTTATTTATAATTAATTTCTAAATAATTTTAAATGAATGGTTAATTAAACTTGTATTCAATATGAAATAATTTTATAAGTAGTTATAATTAATTTTTAAAAAATACCTCAATTAATGATTAAAAAGTTTGTTTGTTAATATAAAATGGCTAATAATCATCAATAATATTTCAAATTATTAAAAAAGAATATTTTTCTGATACCATTAAGAAAAATACCATCTATAGCTGTCAAAATAATGAATGATGTATGTACAACCAAGAGAGGGAGTTATGGAGGGGACATCGAAGATTAATAGGGGCCCCTCTTAAGTTCTTATTACCCACCATAAATAAAGGAAAGTAAATGTCATAGAAGATTAAGTGTGTACTCACCTTAATCTCCGATTGCCCCACCATAAATAAAGTAAAGTTACAAGAAGAGTATTGAAGATTAAATGTGTACCCATCTTAATCTACGATTACCCCACCATAAATAAAGTAAAGTTACAAGAAGAAAAAGTATTGAAGATTAAATGCGTACCCATCTTAATCTACGATTGCCCCATTATAAATAAAAGAAAAGTTACAAGAAGAAAAAGTATTGAAGATTAAATGTGTACCCATCTTAATCTACGATTGCCCCATTATAAATAAAAGAAAAGTTCCAAGAAGAAAAAGTATTGAAGATTAAATGTGTACCCATCTTAATCTACGATTGCCCCATTATAAATAAAAGAAAAGTTCCAAGAAGAAAAAGTATTGAAGATTAAATGTGTACCCATCTTAATCTACGATTGCCCCACCATAAATAAAGAAAAGTTACAAGAAGAAAAAGTATTGAAGATTAAATGTGTACCCATCTTAATCTACGATTACCCCACCATAAATAAAAGTAAAGTTACAAAGAAGTATATTATGGAGGGTCATAGAAGAGTAAATACAACCCCACCTCAATCTCCTATGGCCCCACCATAACACTCCCCCCAGTACAACTATACGAGGATTGGTAGGTTTAATATACAGCACAGAGTTACGTCAATATTTGTAAGGTAAACAAAAGATACCAGCGACGCATTTGAAAGCAATAATGCAGGCATACAAACAACATCTATCGGTAATTTATGCAGTTGCATAGATACATATTAGAGCAGTGAATTGGCAGCATAGGGCAGTGAATTGGCAGGATAGGGCAAGCTAATGGTAGGTCGCGGGTAGACCAGATTACAGGCTAAGAAAAGCTAGAGGCAGATCTATTGTCGAAAAATGATTCTATACCCCCCAAAAAAATTGTTAGATGATTTAGAAATAAAACTTATAGATAAAGACTAATTTAAATAAAATAATATCGAAAATATATTTATAGGGTAAGAAATATTTTGAATATGAAATAATAATAATTAAAAAAAATATTCAATTAAATATAATTTTCAGTGTTTCATATTTTTGAAAATACATTACAAATTTCAATATATCTTCCCTTCAATATGTTTTCAGTTTAAAAACAACTCATGAAACATTGTTAGTTTTATATTTTTATAACGAGTTAAAATACCAAAATCTACGATAAAATACGAACAGTTTCACTTCGTAAACATTGCTGTTAAAATAAATTTGTACTGAAAGGATAAGGAATAACATTTAATTTACATATCGTGAAATTATTATATAATTTATTTATGAATTTATAAATAACATTATTTTTTAATATGAATAAATTTTTGAAAAAATTGATTAGGAAAAACTTAATTTATAGTTAAATATTATTGCGATTTTTTTTTTTAATAAAACTGAATAATTTGTTTGTTCGGAAACGAAAAAATTCATAGATACCAAGAGAAAGTTATGATGGGGCCATAGAAGATTAAGTAAGACTCCCATTTAATCTTCTATGGCCCCACAATAACTTAATCTTCTATGGCCCCACCATAATTTAATCTTCTATGGCCCCACAATAACTTAATCTTCTATTGCCCCACCATAATTTAATCTTCTATGGCCCCACCATAATTTAATCTTCTATGGCCCCACCATAACTTTCTCTCTGTGTTTTATTATACAATAAAATAAATAATTTCATTTCCTTCATACCATTATTATACAATAAACACCTCGCTTGAAAATGATATAGCCTACTTACTATTTAAATTGTTATTTAAAGTAATAAACGATAACAATAACAGTTATTGCATTTTCATGGAAATATCACGCGACTGATTTAAAATAATGTGTAAAATATTAGAAAAAATGAATTAGTTGACAGTGTGTAAGTAAATACTGGTAAAGAAATACAGTAAATACTGTTAAAGAAATACAGTAAATACTGGTAAAGAAATACAGTAAATACTGTTAAAGAAATACAGGAAATACTGGTAAAGAAATACAGTAAATACTGGTAAAGAAATACAGTAAATACTGGTAAAGAAATACAGTAAATACTGTTAAAAAAATACAGTAAATACTGTTGGAGAAATAGAATACTTATTTAAAAATAAATAAAAAAACATTTTTCTTCTAACACACTCTTCACAATGTAAGATGTATGTATTCGATTTTAGTTTTATTTATTCATTTCTTTACCGCTCAAAAGACTGACTGAGGAGTTTGAGCTCGACAAACCGAATTCATTCAATATAATAACACTATTCCCATCAATATTGGGTAAATAACATTTTGCACAGTACATTAATATGATAAAAGCTATTAACTGACAAAAAAATTATATAATTCGAGTAGCTGGTTTCTTAAATAAATAACAATAAATTGTATAACGATACATTTTGTCAGTCTAATTGGAGTTATGAGTATTTACTTTTCATAGTAATTATAGAGATATTTCTAAATCATTCATGAAAACTCCACCATAATTGGTGTGGTTTTGGAAGATAGGCTCCATTTAATCTTCTAAAATTTACCCTCTGAATATATGGGTCCCTCTTAATCATCTAAGGCCCCATCATACCTTTTTCTTTAGTAAGCTGGTTCCCCTCTTAATCTACCATACCCCCACCATAACTTTCTCCCTGTGTTATTTCTCCCTGTGTTATTTCTTCCTGTCTTATTTCTCCCTGTGTTATTTCTCCCTGTGTTATTTCTCCCTGTGTTATTTCTCCCTGTGTTATTTCTCCCTGTGTTATTTCCTAGCCAATTTACTAGTTAATAACACATCTTCTCTCGACAGATAAAGACTCTAAAATATCCCAAGAAATGACGCTTCCGATGCTCTAACGAGATAAGAAAACATGACCTTGGACATCTCTTTAATAACTTATAAAAATGGTAAACTCAACTATTTTATTTGCTCAAGTATTAACAATTTATTTTGAAAATATTTTATATAATGGAAATAAGAATAAAAATAACAATATTTTCAATTGAAAGTGAGAAGTAATTTAATTTTTATATTTTAGGTCTGGGTAAGATTAAAATTCGTTAATCTAATTTGTATTTTATTGATGAAATATATCAGTGTTTGCAGAAAAATAAATCAACTTAAAAAGAATTTAAACACTTCATGGTAAAATATAACAGTAATTAATCAAAAAATAACTAAATCTGAGAATACGGACCATGTGTGGATTGCCTCATTAATACTATTGATAACCCGTTATTTTTTACGGGAAGTACACAATAAAAAGTATTTAAATAGAGACTGTAGTCTGATTTATAAATTATTCAATCAATCTATTTTCTTCTTGTTAATGGTATATAATTTTGACTGCTTATATTCTTATAGCATACATAATTGACCAAATAATCATACTACACATGACAAACGTCAAAAAAGAATAATTTGGATTAATTTCCAGTTCTCGGACAGTTACACATTTCCGATCGTGTAAGAAAACTAAACACCATTCAATAGTTTAACCTTTATTTCAGTTGGTATCCATGATACCAGCAGGTATCATGGATACCGATAACATATAAATAATAATCATTGTTTATATTTTTCTTACATTAACGAAAATGAGGAACCGTCCGCCAACTCGAAACTTACCCTAATATGTAGATTTTAATGCATCATATAATTCATCAGACTAGGAGTGAAATATTTAATTTAAAATAATGCTACAAGAGATTTAAGTTTTTCATGGGATATTATTTTATAAACTGTTATGGAAATATTCAAATTTAAGAATATTATAATAGGATAAGTTACGAATTATCGGTCAGTTCCACATTTTCGGCCAAATAAGAAAAAACAATATAAAAATTATTATTATTACACAGTGTTATGTATTAATGACAATTTACTTAGTTAACCTAGTGGTATAAATTAGCACTTCAATTTTATTTTTTTATTAATTTACTTATTTCATATATAAAAATAAACATTGCTAAAAACAAAATAATCTAATTACATTTCATAAAATTTATTCCTTAATCTATCTAAGATTTTTTTAACTATTCCCGAATTTTGCCACGTGGAAACTGTACCCCATCCAGGTGCTGGCAATTGGATTCCTGGCATCCAAATTATGCACCAGAATTCCTCACGACGCCACCTGAGTTCCTGAAGTAAATCTGAGGAAGGATATCCTCGGGAATATTCCCAAAATTAAAGGCACTGCACGAACTTTCGGAATATTTGCATTTAATTGGAATCGGGGCGAAAGTTGGAATCTTTTTAGATTGGAAAGAATTAAAGGGTCTGCCCTAAAGCGCGGAAACTGATGAAAAAATGTCTGACTTCAGCCTTCATTTTAAACTTCATTCAAACTTCATTTGTAAACTTCCTTTTGAACTTTATCTCAAACTTCATATTAAACTTCATTTCAAGCTTCATTTTAAACCTCATTTTAAACCTTATTTTAAACTTCATATCAGACTTCATTTCAGACTTCATTCAGACTTCATTTCAGACTTCATTTCAGACTTCATTTCAGACTTCATTTCAGACTTCATTTCAGACTTCATTTCAGACTTCATTTCAGACTTCATTTCAGACTTCATTTCAGACTTCATTTCAGACTTCATTCAGACTTCATATAAGACTTCATTTCAGACTTCATTTCAGACTTCATTTCAGACTTCATTTCAGACTTCATTTCAGACTTCATTTCAGACTTCATTTCAGACTTCATTTCAGACTTCATTTCAGACTTCATTTCAGACTTCATTTCAGACTTCATTCAGACTTCATTTCAGACTTCATTTCAGACTTCATTCAGACTTCATTTCAGACTTCATTTCAGACTTCATTTCAGACTTCATTTCAGACTTCATTTCAGACTTCATTTCAGACTTCATTTCAGACTTCATTTCAGACTTCATTTCAGACTTCATTTCAGACTTTATTTCAGACTTTATTTCAGACTTTATTTCAGACTTCATTTCAGACTTCATTCAGACTTCATTTCAGACTTCATTTCAGACTTCATTCAGACTTCATTTCAGACTTCATTTCAGACTTCATTTCAGACTTCATTCAGACTTCATATAAGACTTCATTTCAGACTTCATTTCAGACTTCATTTCAGACTTCATTTCAGACTTCATTTCAGACTTCATTTCAGACTTCATTTCAGACTTCATTTCAGACTTCATTCAGACTTCATTTCAGACTTCATTTCAGACTTCATTTCAGACTTCATTTCAGACTTCATTTCAGACTTCATTTCAGACTTCATTTCAGACTTCATTTCAGACTTCATTTCAGACTTCATTTCAGACTTCATTTCAGACTTCATTTCAGACTTCATTCAGACTTCATTTCAGACTTCATTTCAGACTTTATTTTACACTCGATTTAGTAAACAAATAAATATCGCACGACTGATTTTTTTTTAAATATAACTTTTTTCCATTATAAGATAACTTTATCTTTGTGAAATTATTTCATTTTATTTTATTAGTATATCGTTAATTGCAATGATATTTTAAAAATATATAATTTTTATTAAACTAAGTCACATTCCTACGCTATATTTAAAATACTGATTAATTACAACCAATATTTAACAATTAAACGAACAAAAATAATAAATAATTAGAGGCAACCAATAAATACTAATTAAATACAACAAATAACAAATTAAATTTAAATTAATATTAAATTATATTAAAATAAAGGTAACATGAAATGCAATATTATGATTTTTCGTCATTGAATTTATTATTTACTTAAAACGTGAAATCGAATTTTTGTGTAATTTATTATTATTTATTAAGTGCAATTATTGTATTGTATTACATACTAAAGTAAATATAAACGCCACAAGTCATCGCAAATAAAGATACACATTAATTATATGTATATACACCTGTACATCTAATATTCGTATAGATTAGCTATGTAAAAACATATACCCATACACAATATACAGTATACATTAGTTATATAAACATATACATTAGTTATATATAAACATATACATTAGTTATAAACATACATATATTTTAGTTATGTACATACATATACACAAGTTATATAATATATACATACATATACATTAGTTATATACATACATTTACATTAGTTATGTACATACATATACATTAGTTATGTACACACATATACATTAGTTATGTACATACTTATACATTAGTTATGTACATACTTATACATTATTTATGTACATACATATACATTAGTTATGTACATACTTATACATTATTTATGTACATACATATACGCATAACCAATATACATTAGCTATATACAATTATACATACATATACATTAGTTATATACATACATATACATTAGTTATATAAAAACATATACACTAGTTATACCCAATATACAGTATACTGATAGATAATATACACATGTTACCGATATACAAACATATCAATATAATTCTTGCCAAATGTGCATATCGTGTGCCCCAAATTAACTACATATACACATACATATGATACATATATATATATTTAGCTATATATCTATAAACACACAGGTGTACTATTAAGAAAACAATATCAGATTATCAATTCTATAACTTAATGAAATTCATCGTATTTTCTAATATTTCGAATTTTATTCAGATGCTTGAAAAATAGATTTAAGAATTATAATATTATGTTTTGTTATAAAAAAAGGTGTAGACTATGACTACTTTTTATCATAGTACATATAGATAGAACATATAATACTACAAAGAAAAGAGCGAGGAAAGAGTTTCTGTGTTCAATTAAAAGAAATTGTGAACGATATGTGCTTTTGTAGATAAGAAATTATAGTTTTTAAAATAGATATAAAATTTAAAATAGAATAATTGTATCACTAGCTCTATGTCAAATTATTATTATAATTAATACCTTAATTTAACTTTAACTTTATTTAATTTAATTTTGAAAATATCTAACGATAGAAAAAATATGGCAATTTGACATACTATGACAATTTGACATACTATGTCAAATTGACATACTATGACAATTTGACATACTATGACAATTTGACACACTGACAATTTGACATACTAGGACAATTTGACAAACTATGACAATTTGACATACTAGGACAATTTGACATACTATGACAATTTGACATACTACGACAATTTGACATACTATGACAATTTGACATACTATGACAATTTGACATACTATGACAATTTGACATACTACGACAATTTGACATACTATGACAATTTGACATACTATGACAATTTGACATACTATGACAATTTGACATACTATGACAATTTGACATACTATGGCAATTTGACATACTATGACAATTTGACATACTATGACAATTTGACATACTATGACAATTTGACATACTACGACAATTTGACATACTATGACAATTTGACATACTACGACAATTTGACATACTATGGCAATTTGACATACTATGACAATTTGACATACTACGACAATTTGACATACTATGACAATTTGACATACTATGACAATTTGACATACTACGACAATTTGACATACTATGGCAATTTGACATACTATGACAATTTGACATACTATGACAATTTGACATACTATGACAATTTGACACACTGACAATTTGACATACTATGACAATTTGACATACTATGACAATTTGACACACTGACAATTTGACATACTATGACAATTTGGCATACTATGACAATTTGACATACTATGACTATTTGACACACTGACAATTTGACATACTATGACAATTTGACATACTATGACAATTTGGCATACTATGACAATTTGACATACTATGACAATTTGACATACTATGACAATTTGACATACTATGACAATTTGACATACTGACAATTTGACATACTATGACAATTTGACATACTATGACAATTTGACATACTGACAATTTGACATACTATGACAATTTGACATACTATGACAATTTGACATACTGACAATTTGACATACTATGACAATTTGACATACTATGACAATTTGACATACTGACAATTTGACATACTATGACAATTTGACATACTATGACAATTTGACATACTGACAATTTGACATACTATGACAATTTGACATACTATGACAATTTGACATACCGTGACAATTTGACATAATTTAACTAACTACAATACCTATAAGAAACTAACTAAAAGAAGTTGTACTACAAAACTCTAAATAAAATACGTTCTTCCCATCTTGCCAAAGAGTTAAATAAGACAACAAAGATGCATTATATTTAATTCAACACATTAAGGTGTGTAAAGTAGAGAGAGTGTGTAGAAAATGTGTGTCATTTAGTAGAGGAAAACCCTTTGTATTTATTATATAAAAGATAAAAACAATGATTTGAAGTATCACAGATAATTATTTTATTGAATTATGTAAAAAAATGTATTGGGTAATGATTATACACTTGCATTATATATTATTACTTGAAAGTATTCTGAAAATATTAATAAGTTGTTTTTAACTCATTGTTCTGATTTAGATTGGGTAAGTTTCGAGTTGTCGGATGGTTGCAAAATTTCGATCATGTAGGAAAAATATACAATAATTAAATAGACGCATTTTTTCTGAGTGTGGATGGAGAAGAATAAATAAATAGGAAGAATGGAGAAAAAGAATAAGCAATATACAAATTAGAAACAGGAAGTAAACAATATACTCTCAAAATGTGATTTGAAAAAATATATAATAAAAACGAAAAAAAATACAGAATAATATTACACAATTTTATATTTGTATTATTTATACATTGTATACGTATAAATAATCTAATACAAATACAATTTAAGGTTTAAACGGTAAATTGGCAGTGATTTCGATCCGTAATTTGAAATGTTATCGTTAAAAAATATTTTCTATATTCTTCAGTCTAAAGTTTGAGATAACTCGTTTCAAAATGTTTAAAAAAAGGGCAATAGTGTTTAATTGAACTATGGAATATGGAGTTTGATTAGTTATGCTTCTAAGACTGTATAGCCAATTTAAAAGAAGAAAAAGGCATTCAAAGAAAGACTCTAATTCCAAAAAGTGACAAAATTCGCTCCAGAAAATCCCCTGGTGGCTTAAAACATTCCATTAGAGCTGACCATCACAGTCAATGGCTGAACTGGCGAGAGAACGGAATGTGAGCAAGATGACCATTTCCAAAGCAGTTAGGAATGATTTTGGGATGATCTTAACAGCCAAATCAAAGGCCGTTAGGAAGGAAAGAATCATCTTTTTTTCACTCATTTGAAGCATCATGGTGATCATGTTCGTATTATTGTGGATGAGATGTAGGTCTATGTTGAAATCACTAATCGCGAGAACTCGAGGGTTTTCGCCTGTGACCATACTATCGTTCGTCCAGTTATACAAAGCAAACACTCTACACAATCATGAAGTGTGCAGCACAACAAACTTTCGGGTAATTATGTTGAGAGACCTGCCTTCGTGATGGTGTTTTAGGCAGTTGCTCCTCACTTCATTGAAGCAGAACTCAAGATCAATATGGCGCAGTATTTAAAAATTCAGAAAGAAGTTCCCATACTCTGTATAAAGTATGATCGAAAAAAGATGACATTCATCCAGGACTCTGCAACCGCAGATGGGTCGAAAACAGTGCAGACAAATTCTTGAAGACCGAGTTGTCATTTGTCATGCCATCAACTGTCAGTCTTCTAGTTCGCCAGATTTGAACCTTATGATTATTGGTTATGGGATGGTTTTGAGAAAGTCTCCAACTCTCATCCCTACAACACAGTTGTCTCACTAATACCTCCATGAAGTGAGCAGTCCACGCCATCCAAAAAGATTCTACAGTTTAGGCCTGCCGTGTTTCCAAGCCTTACAAATAAAGTATCTGTATTGCCACGTATAACATAGTGGCACTAAATAATGCACGTATCGGATTTTCCTCTCGATTGTATTTTTGAATTGGTAGAACCCTCTGTGCCAATCTATAGTTTAAACTATGTATAGCTTCTATATTTCTATTTTCTATTTTATGGAAATATTTATCCCTATCTGGGGTAACTATTATCTCTGTCTAGGGTAACTACTAACTCTTTCTGTGGTAATTATTACCTAGCACTAGGGTAACTACTAACTCTTTCTAGGGTAATTATTACCTAGCAGTAGGGTAACTACTAACTCTTTCTAGGGTAATTATTACCTAGCAGTAGGGTAACTACTAACTCTTTCTAGGGTAATTATTACCTAGCACTAGGGTAACTCTAGTGCAGGGCTGTGCAGGTATTTGCATACGTTAATTACAGGTGATTAGTGATATTTAGCTCTGGCCAAACAAGAGGGGGAGATACGGGTTAGGGGTGTGTGGAATTTAGGGAGTTGAGGGGGTAAAGGGAGGGGGGGAGAGACAGATGGACAGACACACAAAAAGATATGAGAAAAATTTAATTAAATGTAAGGAAAGGGTAAGTTATGAGTTAACAGACAGTTCCACATTTCGATCATATAAGAAAAAATAATATAGTTATTTTATGCACAATATGATGAAAAAAAAAATTGTAGCTACAGTATTGAACAGAAATATTCGATAAAGGTATGAAAAGAAAGAGGTTCACATTATTTTATATTATTTTGTACATATAATACAAATCATTTGTATAAATAATCCACATAACCTATTGTATAAATAATATTCATGCAAATTAATTATATAAATTCTAAATAATATGTATTATGCACACGTGATTTAACTGGCAATAATACACAAAATATTCCAAAGCATTGTTCATAATACCAAAGGCATGTAACTCAATAACAATAATAAAAAGAGTGCACAGTCACCGTATTTACTCTATAAAAAATAAGGAAATTCAAGAGTGTAAGTCCAGTAAAAAATGATGTAACATTCCATACGAATAATAAGAGATACTCCCTCTATAGTCTAGAGAAAACACTTCCGCTACCAGGTAGCTTAACACAGAGCTTATTGGTGGGTAACTTGCACAACATAGCTTATAGGTAACTTCCACAACATAGCTTATAAGTAACTTACACAACATAGCTTATAGGTAACTTACACAACATAGCTTATAAGTAACTTACACAACATAGCTTATAGGTAACTTACACAACATAGCTTATAAGTAACTTACACAACATAGCTTATAGGTAACTTACACAACATAGCTTATAGGTAACTTACACAACATAGCTTATAGGTAACTTACACAACATAGCTTATAAGTAACTTACACAACATAGCTTATAGGTAACTTACACAACATAGCTTATAGGTAACTTACACAACATAGCTTATAAGTAACTTACACAACATAGCTTATAGGTAACTTACACAACATAGCTTATAGGTAACTTACACAACATAGCTTATAAGTAACTTACACAACATAGCTTATAGGTAACTTACACAACATAGCTTATAGGTAACTTACACAACATAGCTTATAGGTAACTTACACAACATAGCTTATAAGTAACTTACACAACATAGCTTATAGGTAACTTACACAACATAGCTTATAGGTAACTTACACAACATAGCTTATAGGTAACTTACACAACATAGCTTATAAGTAACTTCCACAACATAGCTTATAGGTAACTTACACAACATAGCTTATAAGTAACTTACACAACATAGCTTATAGGTAACTTACACAACATAGCTTATAAGTAACTTACACAACATAGCTTACATGTAGCTTAAACAACATAGCTGTGTTTCTTGGAGCGATATTTTTACAGTATTGTCAAAATATTGTTTCAATATTTTGACAATATTTTGACAATACTTTGACAATATTTTGACAATGCTTTGACAATATTTTGACAATACTTTGACAATATTTTGACAATGCTTTGACAATATTTTGACAATACTTTGACAATATTTTGACAATATTTTGACAATACTTTGACAATATTTTGACAATACTTTGACAATATTTTGACAATGCTTTGACAATATTTTGACAATACTTTGACAATATTTTGACAATATTTTGACAATATTTTGACAATATTTTGACAATACTTTGACAATATTTTGACAATATTTTGACAATACTTTGACAATATTTTGACAATACTTTGACAATATTTTGACAGTACTTTGACAATATTTTGACAATACTTTGACAATATTTTGACAATTTTTTGACAATATTTTGACAATAGTTTGACAATATTTTGACAATACTTTGACAATATTTTGACAATATTTTTACAATATTGTTTCAATATTTTTACAATATTGTGAAAGATTTTCCCAAGAAACATTATAACATAAATTCACATTTTTTCTTATTTTCTAACCTCAAACACCAACAATTTCTATTCATTTATTAAGATATGTTGGAAAAAAGTGTTTAAATAAAATCATGAATGTAGTTCATTGCAATAAATATAAATAAAGCTATTTTAATTATTACCTATTTTAAATATTTTATTTACCTTCAAAATCTCAATTGCGTTCCTGAATAAATTATTCAAACGTTTAATAATAAATGAGATAAACGTTTAATAATAAAAGAGATAAACGTTTAATAATATAAATTATATAAACGTTTAATAATAAATAAGATAAACGTTTAATAATAAATACTTAACTAAATGACAAACCACATCGTTAAATATTAATAAGTTAACGATTCTAACGCTTATGAATAAACTATTCGAACCTGTTTAAATTAATTATACAACATTTTCCATTAATTATTCGAACATTTTAAAATTAATTATTCTTAATTGTTTATGAATGTATCTATACTCAAAATATAATTTTATGTAAAAAAAAGCTTATATTTATAGGTTTATTAAACAGTCGATTTCCAAAACAATATAATAACTAGATGACGTGCACTTGCCACTCGTAGAGCGCATACTTTCGCCATCGCTTATAAATAATATGGACCATCTAATAATTAATACTTCAGTTTTTCCTGACCTTGACCTTTGGTCCGATCTCTCCCAAAATCTAACCAAATGGTTCCTGGACATTGACCAATCGTCCCATCAAATTTCAGGCGATTTGGTTGAATCTTTTTTGAGTTGTGCGAATAACAAGATGATGAATAAATAAATAAATGCCGGGTAAAATATAACCTTCCGCAATCTGCGAAGATAACAATCCTAACGAAATCAATCCTTTTAAACATAGCAGTATACAAGATACTCAATCTAAAATTCTAAACAATAATATAATTTCGTTACACTTTCTCTCTACTCTCACGAATATCAATAACTAAATAGTAAATACATTTATTCTTTATAGTTTTACACAGCTCCTGTTTGTACAAAAAAATACCATGAATATACGTAGTATCTACACAAATCATAATTTTGACTTTTAAGAGTAAACTTTTTTTAAATCGGTATACATATATTTATAATACGTTCTTCCATTTAAATATAATCGTTACCAATTATATCAATTAAACTATCAAAGGATGAACTACAGGTAGTTCACTTTATACTGTAAGTAACACAATAAGGCACAACGTTTCCTTAAGAAACATATAAGACAATAACGGAGAATAAAGGTCATAAATGTAGGTCAATTACCTCATACCGACTACTTGAACTTTCTTGAAGGTCACGCTAGGCAAATGTACTTGATTTCAGTGCATTTTAAGCCGTGTATTGCAAGTACAGTGCATTGCAAGTACAGTACATTGCAAGTACAGTACATTGCGAGTACAGTGGATTGCAAGTACAGTACATTGCAAGTACAGTGCATTGAAAGTACAGTGCATTGCAAGTACAGTGCATTGCAAGTACAGTGCATTGCAAGTACAGTGCATTGCAAGTACAGTGCATTGCAAGTACAGTACATTGCGAGTACAGTGGATTGCAAGTACAGTACATTGCAAGTACAGTGCATTGAAAGTACAGTGCAATGCAAGTACAGTGCATTGCAAGTACAGTGCATTGCAAGTACAGTGCATTGCAAGTACAGTACATTGCAAGTACAGTACATTGCAAGTACAGTACATTGCGAGTACAGTGGATTGCAAGTACAGTGCATTGAAAGTACAGTGCATTGCAAGTACAGTACATTGCAAGTACAGTACATTGCGAGTACAGTGCATTGCAAGTACAGTACATTGCAAGTACAGTGCATTGAAAGTACAGTGCATTGCAAGTACAGTACATTGCAAGTACAGTACATTGCAAGTACAGTACATTGCAAGTACAGTACATTGCAAGTACAGTGCATTGCAAGTACAGTGCATTGCAAGTACAGTACATTGCAAGTAAAGTACATTGCAAGTACAGTACATTGCAAGTACAGTGCATTGCAAGTACAGTGCATTGCAAGTACAGTACATTGCAAGTACAGTGCATTGCAAGTACAGTGGATTGCAAGTACAGTACATTGCAAGTACAGTGCATTGAAAGTGCAGTGCATTGCAAGTACAGTACATTGCAAGTACAGTACATTGCAAGTAAAGTACATTGCAAGTACAGTGCATTGCAAGTACAGTGCATTGCAAGTACAGTACATTGCAAGTACAGTACATTGCGAGTACAGTGGATTGCAAGTACAGTACATTGCAAGTACAGTGCATTGAAAGTGCAGTGCATTGCAAGTACAGTACATTGCAAGTACAGTACATTGCGAGTACAGTGGATTGCAAGTACAGTACATTGCAAGTACAGTGCATTGAAAGTACAGTGCATTGCAAGTACAGTGCATTGCAAGTACAGTGCATTGCAAATACAGTACATTGCAAGTACAGTACATTGCAAGTACAGTACATTGCAAGTACAGTACATTGCAAGTACAGTACATTGCAAGTACAGTACATTGCAAGTACAGTGCATTGCAAGTACAGTGCATTGCAAGTACAGTACATTGCAAGTACAGTACATTGCAAGTACAGTGCATTGCAAGTACAGTACATTGCAAGTACAGTATATTGCAAGTACAGTGCATTGCAAGTACAGTACATTGCAAGTACAGTGGATTGCACGTACAGTACATTGCAAGTACAGTGCATTGAAAGTACAGTGCATTGCAAGTACAGTGGATTGCAAGTACAGTACATTGCAAGTACAGTACATTGCAAGTACAGTGGATTGCAAGTACAGTACATTGCAAGTACAGTGCATTGCAAGTACAGTACATTGCAAGTACAGTACATTGCAAGTACAGTACATTGCAAGTACAGTGCATTGCAGGTACATTACATTGCAAGTACAGTACATTGCAAGTACAGTACATTGCAAGTACAGTACAATCAAGTTAACTTTGTTTTTATATTCTTTTATTAATTATTCACTGGGATAAAAATAATAATGAATAGATAGTACCAGTAAATGTTTTATATGATATTTTTCCACAACTTGTAATTTTTACTCACAAAATAAAAGTTGTTCAACTCATTATAATACTTTTCAACAAACTGCTGTGTTTTTTTTCATTAAATACAATATTATCCCATATATTAAAAATAATCCACAAGTTATAGGATTTTTCCACAAATTGTAACATTTTCCAAAAATTGTACCATTTTCCAAAAATTGTACCAAGTAGCATTTACCCACAAACTAGGGGATTTACCCAAAAACTAGGGGATTTACCCAAAAACTAGGGGATTTACCCAAAAACTAGGGGATTTTCCCACAAAGTAGCATTTACCCACAAACTAGGGGATTTACCCGAAAACTGGGATTTTCCATACTATAGTATTTTCCCACAAGCTAATATTTTTTCCACACAGCACACATTCCAAGCTCTCCACACCTAAAAAGTTCTTATGTGAGATAAATTCGAATTCTTAGATCCCACGAAAACGGAAAATATTCTCTAAGGAAAAGTTCCGAACAAAAAAAACAATTTTGTGAGTTTGTGACCCAAAAAGAACAAAAAGTTAACCTCTTTCAAAAGCGAGAAAAGAATTTAGGAAGTTTTTGAAAAATACGTTAGCATTTACTTCATAAACATATATAACAATATTTTATCCAATTTAATACATGAATTATGTATTACAGCAATGTTACCGAGTGAAAATGACACAGAAATATTTGTTGTTTTTGTTGTTGTTTTCTTCACGTAATCTTTATCTCGTTGTTCACACTATTTCATTAATATATCTCAATTAATATATATGGAAAATACAGTATTTTACTCATATTACAATGAAAATATTTTGCATTTTACTTATATTGCAATGAATATACATATAAAATACAGTATTTTACTTATATTGCAATGAATATACATATAAAATACAGTATTTTACTTATATTGCAATGAATATTCATATAAAATACAGTATTTTACTTATATTGCAATGAATATACATATAAAATACAGTATTTTACTTATATTGCAATGAATATTCATATAAAATACAGTATTTTACTTATATTGCAATGAATATACATATAAAATACAGTATTTTACTTATATTGCAATGAATATACATATAAAATACAGTATTTTACTTATATTGCAATGAATATACATATAAAATACAGTATTTTACTTATATTGCAATGAATATACATATAAAATACAGTATTTTACTTATATTGCAATGAATATACATATAAAATACAGTATTTTACTTATTCAGGGTGACCCACAAAAAATTGTACCTAACTTCAAATTGATATAAATATTATATGTATGAATAAATAGAAATTAGAGTTCCAGCACAGCAAAAATGATATATTTTTACATGTATCCACTATAGCACCATCATTGCTCAACATTCATTATTTATTTATAAAAAAACAACATTTTAATTAATTCAAAATTGGGTACACTTTTTTGTGGGTCACCCTGTAAATCAATGAGTAAACATGAAAAATGCATCAATATGAGCAGCACCTACCATTCAGTAAAACGCATCCTGGTTTCTTTTATGAGTTATATTTATACACATAGTATATTTTGTACTCAAGAGATACTGCATGAGAAACGTTTACTGTCTTTATTATAAGAGGCATAAAAAAACCTGTTATACACCTGAACAGGAAATTATTTACCTGTTCTACCCATCTTGAATTAATCTAACCCTTCACTGTGCATGCTATTAACAGCTATTGGTGGTTGTTTTAACCCTTCACTGTGCACTTTATTAACAGCTATTGGTGGTTGTTTCAACTCTTCACTGTGCACTTTAGTTACAACTATTGGTGGTTGTTTTAACCCTTCACTGTACACTCTATTTACAACTATTGGTGGTTGTTTTAACCCTTCACTGTGCACTTTATTTACAACTATTGGTGGTTGTTTTAACCCTTCACTGTGCACTTTATTTACAACTATTGGTGGTTGTTTTAACCCTTCACTGTACACTTTATTTACAACTATTGGTGGTTGTTTTAACCCTTCACTGTGCACTTTATTTACAACTATTGATGGTTGTTTTAACCCTTCACTGTACACTTTATTTACAACTATTGGTGGTTGTTTTAACCCTTCACTGTGCACTTTATTTACAACTATTGATGGTTGTTTTAACCCTTCACTGTACACTTTATTTACAACTATTGGTGGTTGTTTTAACCCTTCACTGTACACTTTATTTACAACTATTGATGGTTGTTTTAACCCTTCACTGTACACTTTATTTACAACCATTGGTGGTTGTTTTAACTCTTCACTGCGCACTTTATTCACAAAATTGATGGTTGTTTTAAGAGATATTTCTAACAAATTGTGAAAATTAAAACAATTGATAAATACATCTGAATTATGACAAGAAAAGTTTTTAATCTAAATTAACCCAAACATCAAAATAAATTAAATGCAACCTGAAGCAAAGATTTCTGTGTTTTGATCAAAAAAAAATATTCAGATGTACAAATTTTAAAAATTTCTTTCTTCATATTTATATATTCTTTTTACCTGTGCCACATATGTTGGTACACCACGCAGCTAAGAGTTAAAATTGTTGATTTTAAATCCCCTAACATAAATTATCAGCAGACTAACCTATGCGATAAAACCTGTTTTATTCAATTAATATGGATGTATTTTAATATAGTTTTGGTAGTGAATATTCTAAAGCATAGTCATTTATTCACAGTCCACCATAGCAAGCATATACGCAATTGCTTGCATATGTAAAAACGTGTTTAATAAAAATAGGAACATTAAATTTTTTTTTAACTATTTATGTTTTCTTTCATATAAAATGTTAAATATGCGCACTTTATTTACAACGCTTTATTATGCATTCAAATGTTTGATTGACGCATGTTTTACAAGAAGATGCTTCAAATAACTATACAGTATTTTATTTTATTTAAAAAAATTTAATAAAGATAAAATATTTTTTTAAATCAAAATAAAAAATGATATTTTTAATAATTATAGACTAATTTTTTCAAAATCATTTTTTAGAATTTTTCATTTCATGATGAAAAAATAAATATCCTTTGCTAAAAAAAGTCATCGTAACAAAAAAAATAGAATTGCCTGAAGCATGCCTGACAATGCTATTGCTACTTAGCGTATCAGAAAGGCTTACAATCAACTAAAGTGCTCCTTTCTATTAATATTTACATTAACATTTTATCAATACTCTATACTGAGACTCAATAGAAAGCTTGCACTGAATTATTACGTTAAATTATTCACTTCATGATTAGGTAATTAAATTTTTTGACTTGTAAGGTAGAACAAATTATCGGACGCTTGGGTTATAAATTTAGAACGTTTATTTAAATTAATAAATACATTTCTTATATGATCGAAAATGTGGAACAGTTCGATAACTAGGAACTTACCCTACGCATCCTTTTCTAATTATATTCACTTTTTCCTGGTTCCCTAATTAAAAAGTGTACCATTCCTACACTAACAAATACATGTGATTGGCTTTTGTAAACAGTATAGACAAGCGATGCCAACTTATGAGATGCTCTTGACAGAAACATGAGAATAAACACCATGTTTGACGGGGAAAAGAATACAAAAAAATGGATTATACAGTAAATAAACCATAATCAAAGATTAATCTTCATAATTATAAATAAAAAAAAACTTTAATATAAGGTTTGATACGAAGAATTAACTATTACCGTTACTTTGAGATACTATTACCGTTACTTTGAGATACTATTACTGTTACTTTGAGATACTATTACTGTTACTTTGAGATACTATTACCGTTACTTTAAGATACTATTACTGTTACTTTGAGATACCATTACTGTTACTTTGAGATACTATTACCGTTACTTTGAGATATCATTACCATTACTTTGAGATACTATTACCGTTACTTTGAGATACTATTACTGTTACTTTGGGATACTATTACCGTTACTTTGAGATACTATTACTGTTACTTTGGGATACTATTACCGTTACTTTGAGATATCATTACCATCACTTTGAGATACTATTACCGTTACTTTGAGATATCATTACCGTTACTTTGAGATACTATTACCGTTACTTTGGGATACTATTACCGTTACTTTGAGATATCATTACCATCACTTTGAGATACTATTACCGTTACTTTGAGATATCATTACCGTTACTTTGGGATACTATTACCGTTACTTTGGGATACTATTACCGTTACTTTGAGATATCATTACCATCACTTTGAGATACTATTACCGTTACTTTGAGATATCATTACCGTTACTTTGAGATACTATCACTGTTACTTTGAGATACTATTACCGTTACTTTGAGATATCATTACCATTACTTTGAGATACTATTACCGTTACTTTGGGATACTATTACCGTTACTTTGAGATATCATTACCATCACTTTGAGATACTATTACCGTTACTTTGAGATATCATTACCGTTACTTTGGGATACTATTACCGTTACTTTGAGATATCATTACCGTTACTTTGAGATACTATCACTGTTACTTTGAGATACTATTACCGTTACTTTGAGATATCATTACCATTACTTTGAGATACTATTACCGTTACTTTGGGATACTATTACCGTTACTTTGAGATATCATTACCATCACTTTGAGATACTATTACCGTTACTTTGAGATATCATTACCGTTACTTTGGGATACCATTACCGTTACTTTGAGATATCATTACCGTTACTTTGGGATACTATTACTGTTATTTTGGGATATCATTACCGTTACTTTGGGATACTATTACCGTTACTTTGAGATACTATTACCGTTACTTTGAGATACAATTACCGTTACTTTGAGATACTATTACCGTTACTTTGAGATACTATTACCGTTACTTTGGGATACCATTACCGTTTCTTGAGATACTATTACCGTTACTTTGATATGCTATTACCGTTACTTTGAGATACAATTACCGTTACTTTGAGATACTATTACCGTTACTTTGATATGCTATTACCGTTACTTTAAGATACCATTACTGTTACTCTTCTGATCGTTGTATTCAGTTGCTTTTTTAATTTGTCAGTATACATATCTGACAATTACCGCAGTTTAACTAAATCGACATAAACTATTTTTAAATTTTCGTGTTAGTGTAAATTCAAAGCTACAAATTGTTCCGCCTTTCAGTCCATTGAATATCAAAGGCGTGACAATATGGTGAAGGAAAAGTCTACGGAAAGTACTAGCCACAGTTCTGACAAATTTATACCAACTGATGTTTACGAAATGAGTTTAATGCATATTTTCTAGTTTTAGAGAAAGAATTGCTTTTAACTTGAATATATTTAGAAATAAATAACCGAAACATGTTATAGGATGTACTTTTACAGTTTGTATAGGGTAAAGTGTAATCTACAAAACAATTCTTTTATTTGATGTTTGTTTCTATAATAAAAAATAATAAAGATTTGAATTTGTAGATTTGAATGTATTTTGAATTTATGAATGTCATTGATTTTTTTTAATCCAATTAAATTAGATGAAATATTTTGATATTCATTTATAATATTATTTAAATAGGATTTTTTTGTTTTATAATATACTAGTGTACTTTCCCATTAAAACTAACGTGTTCTCATAAGTATCAATATTTGTGTATTTAACTATCCACATTTCTGGTCCGTGTCCTCAGATTTACCTAAAGTTATTAATTGAATAATGAATATATTATTATAGCATAGAGTATATAAGTTTAATGACATATAGGTTGTAAATAAAGAGTTCATTTTGATTAAAAACTAACACTAAATTTTATATTAATTTTAATTTAGTATTCATTTTAATTTAATTTTAATTTAGTATTCATGCATGTCATCCTGTTTTTATTTAATTTTTAGAGCCTGATGAAACAAAATTCATTAATAAGGGAGGACCTCAAAGCATGCTCTATTAAAGGACTTTAATATCTCAAAGAAATAGTCATTTATAATTAAAAAAAATATGTATTATGTTCATGATTTTTTACTATAAAGTAGCATTCAATTTTCTGACTCACCTCTAAATTGATATACTCTATGTTTATTCGTAGTTTTTAAATAAGATATTCATTGTTTTTAATTAAAAAGATTTGTATGAAGTTATTTTAATATTCAGTTATTCTTTCATGATAAAATATTATGTTACTTTCATTAAGAATTTTAACCTAAAAACAACCATGTTTTGTTAGACTCTTTATTTTATTTTTGAGAATTATTTTATTTCATTTTATGAATTCCGCTTTGAAATTCATAAAAATATTTGGCGCTGTTTTGAAATAAAATCCATGACTGTAAATTTTAAATTAATTATTTAAATTATTCAACACAATTGTTTGGGATAAAGTTTTATTAAATATATCCAACATTAAACAATTCTATATCGAATTTTCAAAAAAATTGACCATTTAGTATAGGCGGTAAGTCTTTAATTATCGGTCAGTTCCCAATTTTTCGGTCATATGAGTAAAAACAATATAATAATAATTATTTCACTAGGATTGGTTGGTTGTTATTACTCTACCAATCCTAGTGAATTAATTATTATTATATCCTTTATACTTATATGACCGAAAATGTGTAACTGTCCGATAATAAAGAACATACCCTACCTATGTTCTACAAAAATGTTTAGAAAAATGGTACATGAATGATGTAAATACTCGTACTGAAATAAAGTGAGTTTTTGTATAAATTGTCAACTATAGAATTTATGTTTGAATTCAAGTGGGCCAATTATTTAACCAAGAGTGGGACCAGTAGTATTTACCATAGCTACATAGTTAAAGTGCGATTTTATATACCATTTCATTTTTATTGTAAAACACGATATTTCCAATTTTGTTTTTAAATAATTCGAGTTAGAATAATGTTGAAGAATGGGTACAATATAACTTCACTTTTAACTCTGGAATTGAAGAATTTAAATAATTAATTTAAATTTTGCCATCACGAATGTTAATTTCAAAACAACGTCAAATATATCTATGAATTTCAGAGTGGAATTATTTATAAAATAAAATAAAAAATTCTCAAAATAAAATAAAGAGTCTAACAGAACTTGGTTTTTTTAGGTTAAAATTCTTAATGAAAGTAACATAATATTTTATCATGAAAGAATAACAGAATATTAGAGAAACTTCGTACAAATCCTTTTAATTAAAAACAATGAATTTCATATTTAAAAACTACGAACAAACATAGAGTACATTTATTTAGAGGGTGGGCTAGAAAAGAATTACATATGGTCTAAAAAAGTAGAATGTTATTTTTCAATAAAAATCTTGAATTTAATTAATGTTTTTAAAATATAAATAGGGGTTATAAGTTCCAGATTTTTCCGGGCGGTTGCACGTATTAAAATCATAGGTAAAGAAAAAATTACACAACAATTATTATTTAACTTTTATTTTAAATGGTACCAATGATACCTGCAAATATCTGGGATGCCAATTTCAAAAAATTAAATACCATTTCTATATTTTCTCCAATATAATTAAGAATATGGAAAAATCCTATAATTCAGAACTTGTCCTATAGACATCCAATAAATATCTGTTTGAATCCATACTATAATAAGAACAGCGTCCATCTGTCCGTCCGTCCTTGTGTCACACTTTTTATTGAGAAATACATATTAAAAAGAAAAAACAAATCATTTGTGGCAGTATCATGACTACGGGCAACAATAATAATTAACATTAATTATTTACAAAAAAATTATATTTTTGCTTTTTTTTTTTCGTTTAATCAGAATATGTGTATCCATAATACATAATATCATTCGAATATAATTTAGATTCAATAACAGGTACTGTACTAGTAATTATTAAAATACTAATTTCTCGTGAAGCTACCCTGTTAACGTATTCAAGTTTATAAGCAATTCTCTTCAGTCTTTCTCTAAAACTGAAAATATGCATTAAATTCATTTCGTAAACATCAGTTGGTATAAATTTGTCAGAACTGTGGCTAGTACTTTCCGTAGACTTTTCCTTCACCATATTGTCACGCCTTTGATATTCAATGGACTGAAAGGCGGAACAATTTGTAGCTTTGAATATACACTAACACGAAAATTTAAAAATGGTTAATGTTGATTTAGTTAAACTACAACAATTGATAGATATATTTACATATAAATTAAAAAATACATAACTATATTGATCAGAAGGATATTTTAAATATTTAGTCCATATCTATTAGGGTAACCGGACACTCGCAGTAGTTGGAAAGTTGAATTTAACAGAACTCATGAGCCAATCTGACTACTAGAAATGTCTGGTTGACTGAAAACACCCACTTTCCGACTACTGTGAGAATCTTTGGTCTTATTAAAAAAAGAAATAATTATAAAAAATGAATTAAATAATAATTATTAGGTATGTAGTTTTTCTCTTACGATTGAAGATGTAAAACCGTCCGATAATTAGTAACTTAAGGGCCGTACACACGTAGGGTTTTTTGAGTCATGCCACCAGACTTTTTGCTAAGCTCCTCCTACTTTTTTCACGAGAAAATAAGAAAAAACGATATAATAATTATTTATTTTAGTTGGTATCCATGATACCTGCAGGTATCATGGATACCAACTAAAATAAATAACAATTATATAGTTTTTTCTTATATTCACGTGGAAAAAGTAGGAGGAGCTTAGCAAAAAGTCTGGTGGCAAGACTTAATAAACCTTACGTGTGTACGACCCTTTACCCTATATGCTAGAAATCAGCACTAATGCACCTACTTAGTATGATATGTCATCTATAATGAGGGTACAGTGGAACTCCCATGTAATGAAATCCTGTATAGTGAATCTATAGTCCTGAGTAAGGAAGTAGCATGCAAAACAAATTTTCTTTAGTCTGCCATAGCACGGCCATTAGTTTTTTAAAACTATACCAAAGAAAATGCTTACTATACAAGCTACTTCCTTACTCAAGACTCTACATTCACTATAGAAGATTTCATTATAGAGGAGTATTACCGTACCACCATTCACACAATTATCGTTGCAAGTTATTTCTGTGACTGGTAGTACATCACACTAGCTTAGTAAGTTTGTTTCAAAGAACACTGACGAAATGCTGCGTTGAAATTGAATCCCATTTGCATACGGTACGAAGATCTTAACTGGGATATGTAGCGGCAGACTTCACGCTAGCTCTTGCTAACTAGTATTGGAATACTCGGCAAATTAGTTATGATTTAGAGTGTCATGATAAACTGCTGATTTTAACCCTTTAAAAACATGGTTGAATTAGTTGAGACATGGTTGAATTAGTTGAGACATGGTTGAATTAGTTGAGACATGGTTGAATTAGTTGAGACATGGTTGAATTAGTTGAGACATGGTTGAATTAGTTGAGACATGGTTGAATTAGTTGAGACATGGTTGAATTAGTTGAGACATGGTTGAATTAGTTGAGACATGGTTGAATTAGTTGAGACATGGTTGAATTAGTTGAGACATGTTTGAATTAGTTGAGACATGGTTGAATTAGTTGAGACATGTTTGAATTAGTTGAGACATGTTTGAATTAGTTGAGACATGTTTGAATTAGTTGAGACATGGTTGAATTAGTTGAGACATGGTTGAATTAGTTGAGACATGTTTGAATTAGTTGAGACATGTTTGAATTAGTTGAGACATGTTTGAATTAGTTGAGACATGTTTGAATTAGTTGAGACATGGTTGAATTAGTTGAGACATGGTTGAATTAGTTGAGACATGGTTGAATTAGTTGAGACATGTTTGAATTAGTTGAGACATGGTTGAATTAGTTGAGACATGTTTGAATTAGTTGAGACATGTTTGAATTAGTTGAGACATGTTTGAATTAGTTGAGACATGTTTGAATTAGTTGAGACATGTTTGAATTAGTTGAGACATGGTTGAATTAGTTGAGACATGTTTGAATTAGTTGAGACATGTTTGAATTAGTTGAGACATGTTTGAATTAGTTGAGACATGGTTGAATTAGTTGAGACATGGTTGAATTAGTTGAGACATGTTTGAATTAGTTGAGACATGTTTGAATTAGTTGAGACATGTTTGAATTAGTTGAGACATGTTTGAATTAGTTGAGACATGGTTGAATTAGTTGAGACATGGTTGAATTAGTTGAGACATGGTTGAATTAGTTGAGACATGTTTGAATTAGTTGAGACATGGTTGAATTAGTTGAGACATGTTTGAATTAGTTGAGACATGTTTGAATTAGTTGAGACATGTTTGAATTAGTTGAGACATGTTTGAATTAGTTGAGACATGTTTGAATTAGTTGAGACATGGTTGAATTAGTTGAGACATGTTTGAATTAGTTGAGACATGTTTGAATTAGTTGAGACATGTTTGAATTAGTTGAGACATGTTTGAATTAGTTGAGACATGGTTGAATTAGTTGAGACATGGTTGAATTAGTTGAGACATGTTTGAATTAGTTGAGACATGTTTGAATTAGTTGAGACATGTTTGAATTAGTTGAGACATGTTTGAATTAGTTGAGACATGTTTGAATTAGTTGAGACATGGTTGAATTAGTTGAGACATGGTTGAATTAGTTGAGACATGGTTGAATTAGTTGAGACATGGTTGAATTAGTTGAGACATGGTTGAATTAGTTGAGACATGTTTGAATTAGTTGAGACATGGTTGAATTAGTTGAGACATGGTTGAATTAGTTGAGACATGGTTGAATTATTGAGACATGGTTGAATTAGTTGAGACATGGTTGAATTAGTTGAGACATGGTTGAATTAGTTGAGACATGGTTGAATTAGTTGAGACATGGTTGAATTATTGAGACATGTTTGAATTAGTTGAGACATGGTTGAATTAGTTGAGACATGGTTGAATTAGTTGAGACATGGTTGAATTAGTTGAGACATGGTTGAATTAGTTGAGACATGGTTGAATTAGTTGAGACATGGTTGAATTAGTTGAGACATGGTTGAATCAGTTGAGACATGTTTGAATTAGTTGAGACATGGTTGAATTAGTTGAGACATGTTTGAATTAGTTGAGACATGGTTGAATTAGTTGAGACATGTTTGAATTAGTTGAGACATGTTTGAATTAGTTGAGACATGTTTGAATTAGTTGAGACATGGTTGAATTAGTTGAGACATGGTTGAATTAGTTGAGACATGGTTGAATTAGTTGAGACATGGTTGAATTAGTTGAGACATGGTTGAATTAGTTGAGACATGGTTGAATTAGTTGAGACATGTTTGAATTAGTTGAGACATGGTTGAATTAGTTGAGACATGTTTGAATTAGTTGAGACATGGTTGAATTAGTTGAGACATGTTTGAATTAGTTGAGACATGTTTGAATTAGTTGAGACATGTTTGAATTAGTTGAGACATGGTTGAATTAGTTGAGACATGGTTGAATTAGTTGAGACATGTTTGAATTAGTTGAGACATGTTTGAATTAGTTGAGACATGTTTGAATTAGTTGAGACATGGTTGAATTAGTTGAGACATGGTTGAATTAGTTGAGACATGTTTGAATTAGTTGAGACATGTTTGAATTAGTTGAGACATGTTTGAATTAGTTGAGACATGTTTGAATTAGTTGAGACATGGTTGAATTAGTTGAGACATGGTTGAATTATTGAGACATGGTTGAATTAGTTGAGACATGGTTGAATTTGTTAAAACATGTTTGAACTTGTTAAAACATGTTTGAATTTGTTAAAACATGTTTGAACTTGTTAAAACATGTTTGAATTTGTTAAAACATGTTTGAACTTGTTAAAACATGTTTGAACTTGTTAAAACATGTTTATATATGTTAAAACATGTTTAAATTTGTTAAAACATGTTTGAATTTGTTAAAACATGTTTGAATTTGTTAAAACATGTTTGAATTTGTTAAAACATGTTTGAATTTGTTAAAACATGTTTGAATTTGTTAAAACATGTTTGAATTTGTTAAAACATGTTTGAACTTGTTAAAACATGTTTAGATTTGTTAAAACATGTTTAAATTTGTTAAAACATGTTTGAACTTGTTAAAACATGTTTAAATTTGTTAAAACATGTTTAAATTTGTTAAAACATGTTTGAATTTGTTAAAACATGTTTGAACTTGTTAAAACATGTTTAAATTTGTTAAAACATGTTTAAATTTGTTAAAACATGTTTGAACTTGTTAAAACATGTTTAAATTTGTTAAAACATGTTTAAATTTGTTAAAACATGTTTGAATTTGTTAAAACATGTTTGAATTTGTTAAAACATGTTTGAATTTGTTAAAACATGTTTGAATTTGTTAAAACATGTTTGAATTTGTTAAAACATGTTTGAATTTATCAAACCAGTTCTTTGATCGACGTAATTTGAAGCAATTTAAACTCTTAAAATATACCTCTATAACAAATGTACTTAACATGTCGTCTTGACGTCAGAATAGGTACTATAGGCAGGAACTTGTGTAGCAATTCATAAAAACAAAGTTCTAATAATTAAATATGTTAATAGTAAAATCTAGGGTACATTCCAAGTTAAAGGACAGTTCCACATTTTCAAGCATATAATAATTAATCTAAATTTTAACTGTTTTCAAATTGAAATTAAAATCTAAATTTATTCAATTTCTCCTATATGATCGTAAATGTGGAACTGAACAATAACTCAGAACCTACCCTAGATTATTTAACAGTTTTTTCTACAAATATTGCTTCCATACATTACAAAATACATTGTTTATCCCCACATATAATGTATAGTACAATAAAAATACTCCCTATTCTCTACTAAAAGAAAAGAACACAGGGTATATATTGTGATCAGTAATATACTTCATATCTAACAAAGTCATGAATTCTACTCATCGTTTCAAAACAAGTATCCCCAGTATAAGTACAGCTTGTTTTATTTCTCTCGGGGCAGTGTTATTTAAAGTTGATACCAAAGCTACAAAGACAACAAATATTGAGTCGATGTTCAATAACATTTATTGGGACAGAGATAAGATTGTGTATCTATTTCACAGAATATATCTATATCTATATATCTATTTCATGGAATATATATCTATATCTATTTCATGGAATATATATCTATATCTATATATCTATTTCATGGAATATATATCTATATCTATATATCTATTTCATGGAACAGGGGCTGGGACAAAAACATATTTGTTATCCCTACATCATACGCACTATCAAGGAAAAGAGTCACTGTGATGATGTACTATCAGAGAAAAGAGTCACTGTGATGATGTACTATCAGAGAAAAGAGTCACTGTGATGATGTACTATCAGAGAAAAGAGTCACTGTGATGATGTACTATCAAGGAAAAGAGTCACTGTGATGATGTACTATCAGAGAAAAGAGTCACTGTGATGATGTACTATCAGAGAAAAGAGTCACTGTGATGATGTACTATCAGAGAAAAGAGTCACTGTGATGATGTACTATCAGAGAAAAGAGTCACTGTGAGGATGTACTATCAGAGAAAAGAGTCACTGTGATGATGTACTATCAGAGAAAAGAGTCACTGTGATGATGTACTATCAGAGAAAAGAGTCACTGTGATGATGTACTATCAGAGAGAAGAGTCACTGTGATGATGTACTATCAGAGAAAAGAGTCACTGTGATGATGTACTATCATAGAAAAGAGTCACTGTGATGATGTACTATCAGAGAAAAGAGTCACTGTGATGATGTACTATCAGAGAAAAGAGTCACTGTGATGATGTACTATCAGAGAAAAGAGTACAGTACATCAATATATTAGTTTATTATACATTTGTTATATTCATATATATAATGAAAAGCTCAATTTGATAAAGATAAATATATACATATATATACATACATATTGTAAAATTGAATTCGAATTACAATATTGGGAATTGAAACTCCAGGAAAGAAACTTCTCTGCTAAAACACTTCAGGAATATTCCAGTTAGGAATATTCCAGTTAGGAATATTCTAGTTAGGAATATTCCAGTTAATAATATTCCTGACTGGAATATTCCATTGAGACACATTCCATTCCAGAATAAGAAGGGGGAATCTTTTCATTAATTTTCAGTTCTTTAAAATGTACCAAAGTAACGGAAGACTCCCTTTAAATGAAATAGAACTATAGCACTCTAAATAGAACTCTAACACTCTAAATAGAACTCTAGCACTAAATAGAACTCTACAATTAAATAGAACTCTACCTCTAAATAGAAATCTACCACTAAATAGAACTCTACCTCTAAATAGAACTCTACCTCTAAATAGAAATCTACCACTAAATAGAACTCTTAACACTCTAAATGGAACTCTACCTCTAAATAGAACTCTACCTCTAAATAGAAATCTACCACTAAATAGAACTCTTAACACTCTAAATGGAACTCTACCTCTAAATAGAACTCTACCTCTAAATAGAACTCTACCTCTAAATAGAACTCTTAACACTCTAAATGGAACTCTACCTCTAAATAGAACTCTAACACTCTAAATAGAACTCTTAACACTCTAAATGGAACTCTACCTCTAAATAGAACTCTAACACTCTAAATAGAACTCTTAACACTCTAAATAGAACTCTAACACTCTAAATAGAACTCTAACACTCTAAATAGAACTCTACCACTAAATAGAACTCGTATGGAAGAGTTATGTATTATCTAAAAAAATTTAGTCGTGAGTTCTTGAAGGAATTTCCTCTTCCCCAAAGATTATTTTTTTCTTTGTCTCAGTGGAAAAAGATTGTTTGAAAAAATCAACATGGGGTAAGTTACGAATTATCGGTCAGTACTACATCTTCGGTCATATAAGAAAAAACAATATAAAAATGTTATTAGATAACACTGTGTAATAATTACAATTTTAACACTGTTATTCTTATATGACCGAAGATGTAATACTGACCGATAATTCGTAACTTGACCTATTATAATCCTCAAAGTATAATTCATTAAAAAATAAGTAATAAATATATGATAAAATGTAAAAGAATATAATTTAAGTCACAATAGTAGCAAATATAAAAATAAATCAAATGTTTATATATCTCTACGACTTTATAACATTTATTATCTATACAGCATGTAGGGTAAGTTACGAGTTATTGGACAGCTACATTTTCGATCTCAAAATAATGCACTATATAATAATTAAAATAACTGATTAACTTTTATTCCTTTTATTTATATAAATTTACTTCTAATTTATATTTTATATAATTAAATTAATTAATAATATTTTTTATTATATTTTATATTAGTGTTTATCTATAACATATTATAGCTAAACATGCGTGCAAAATAATTAATTTAACACACAATGTATCCCGTACAGGATACCTAAAGAACTCTCGATGACGTCATCAATCAATAGAAGCACATTATCTATTTGGCGGAAATTAGAAAATCATCCATCACAATTTGCGTGAAATATCCAATGCATAAATAAGAAGATGTGGAGAACTTATACTTGCTCTTCCTTTACCTATGTAGTGAATAAAAAAGCATAAATATAATACATATAAGATTAAATACAGTATGAAAATTGTAGTCGAATATTGCGTGAAAATTGACACTATAAAAACCTAATGTGAATTTGACACTATGTACGTAATTACATACATATATGATATATATATATACACTCAAATAACAAGGAACGTACTGTCTTAACGACGCAAATAGAAATTAGATAACTATAAAAATATAACTTAAAATAAAATGTTATAAATTAGTGAATTAGTCTAATTGTATCCGGTACTAAATACCAAACAAATGCTTGAATAAATAATAATTAGTAAAAAGTACCCAGAGATTAAGTTATGGTGGGGCTATAGAAGATTAAGTTATGGTAGGACCATAGAAGAATAACTTTAACTTATGGTGGGGCCATAGAAGATTAAGTTATGGTGGGGCCATAGAAGAATAAGCTATGGTGGGGTCATAGGAGATTAAGTTGGTACCCCTCTTAATCTCCCTTAACCCCTCGTTTCTCTCTTGCTATGGAGATTATGATATCATCGTGGTTTACCATTATTTATTTGTACTTAATATATGGTATATGCATTTATGATAAAGATATGGAAAGTGATCATTAATTTTATGCTCCGAATTATAGTTACTATTTTTTAGGATAGGGTTAGCTCTCAGTTATCGGACAGTTCTACCTCTTCGATCATTCAAGATATAGTATTTTATAATTATAACGAAAGGCAATGTAGAATAATTTACAGGGAAAGATTTAACCTATTTATAAATTAATTAATAATAACATTAGTGTTACAATAATGTTACAAGTACGTAAGTAAAATATATATTTTTTCGATATGTTAATTATCAAATAAGTTACATCATCTTCTAAATATTATTCATTGATGTACCGCATTTTTATAAAAAAGCTATCAACACGCATGAATTTAATAGCGGTATCGATACCTTTTTCACCAATAACATATTTAACAAATGTTCTAAAATCAAATTAATGAGTAATTACCTGAAATATAATGAGGTAGCGATAGGTAAGTAATTAAAATTCTAATTAACAGTTTATACATTAATTTATATACCCCAGCACAAGCGGCGATATTATGAGAATAATATAGGCTAAACTTAATCTAAAACTCGGATTAGGGTGAGTTTTGAATTATCGGACTGTTTCATATTTTCGTTCAAATAAAATCTACATATAAATTATAATTTAATTTTTATAATTTATATTTACAATAAAATTAGAATAAAGGGTTAAGTTATAATTATTATATAGTATTTTTATGTAATCGAAAATGTGAAACCGTCCACTAACTCAGAATTTGCCTTAACTGAGCGGCGTGGATTTAAAATACGATCTTGGTTAGAATACTAATTAATGTATGCTATTTTGGAATATATTAGAGGATAAAATCTATATGGTGAAATGCATGCAGCTCAACACTCCGTGGTTAGTACACCGGGGACAGCGGCCTATTTTTTGATTCAGAAAAAAATATATATTAAAGCATTTTTTATTTGGAAAAATCAGCAAAAATAAAGATGCAATTAACTTTAAAAAATAAAGGATTAGTTATTCATTAAGTTTTATCATTATAAAAGTTTTATTTTTAAGTAATTAACAACAAACATAATGCATTAACAGAGCAATGAAAACAAATGTTTTATTTCGACAAATCGTGTTTGTAACTTCAAAAGAGAAATTTCAAAGGGATTTAGTAATGAGGAAGAAGATAAAGAATCCCCCTATTTACACACAGTTAGGGGAAAAAGGAAGAAAATAGGGTAACTTTCTTGTTGCAGATGCCTCTTGTATTTATTTCTCTGAGAACACAAATAAACAAAAAGATAAACTAGGGATACTTTTTAGGGTAAAAATAAGAGGTACATTCTCAAATTTATTGGGGAGAGTTTGTATCTTAGAAACCTGTATGGGAAAATCATTTGAAGGGAAATGATTTTCCCAGGGAAAATCATTTGGAGTAAAATAATTTGAAATCACGCTATTTGGGGTAAAATTATTTGAAATCACGCTATTTAGGGTAAAATTATTCGAAATCACGCTATTTAGGGTAAAATTATTCGAAATCATGCTATTTAGGGTAAAATTATTTGAAATCACGCTATTTAGGGTAAAACTATTTGAAATCTCGCTATTTAGGGTAAAATTATTTGAAATCACGCTATTTAGGGTAAAATTATTTGAAATCACGCTATTTAGGGTAAAACTATTTGAAATCACGCTATTTAGGGTAAAATTATTTGAAATCACGCTATTTAGGGTAAAATTATTTGAAATTACGCTATTTAGGGTAAAACAATTTAAAATCACGCTATTTAGGGTAAAATTATTTGAAATCACGCTATTTAGGGTAAAACAATTTAAAATTACACTATTTAGGGTAAAATCATTCGAAATCACGCTATTTAGGGTAAAATTATTTGAAATCACACTATTTAGGGTAAAATTATTTGAAATCACGCTATTTAGGGTAAAACTATTTGAAATCACGCTATTTAGGGTAAAATCATTTAAAATCACGCTATTTAGAGTAAAACTATTTGAAATAAGAATATTTTAAAGACGGGTTGCCAACTTGGAAAATATTCAATGATGGACACTGTGACACATGTCCCTAAGTCTTAAATAATTTAAATGCTGAACTCCAATTATGAAGAAAATCAGAGTAAAATCAAACTTACTTTTCTGTGATCCATTCATTTTTAACTTTGTACATGTACTGTAAAACGATTAAATTAATCAGACGTAAAACTCAAGTAAAGAAAAATGATTTTATAATATTTTTTTCTGAAAACTTAAAATTAAAAAAAAGTGCCGAAATTTTCTTCGTAACTGTCCCCGGTGTACTAACCACGCTCATTGTCCCATACTCAACATATCAAGTGCAAAATATCATATAATAATGCATCCTATCGGACAATACTTGATCAACTATGGATCGTCCTTCTGGTCCTATATATCGTCAAAAAAAATTAAGACAGCACTTGAACGCGTTACTATCGAATGACTGAGGCACTCGATTTTTTTAGTATACGAAATAATTATTGCGTGTACAGTAATAATCTTTATTTACTTTTACATGTTTTCCAGCTCTTTTAGTAAAAGTGATGCTAGATATATAGGACAATTAGCGTCCGTTCTAATTTCATTAGAGGACGAGGACAAAAGAGGTCAATTAAAGGACTGTACTTGGCTGCACTAGAAAAAATAAAGGTAAAATAATTGAAATGTAACTGCTTTAAGTTCAAATTATTAGAGATAAACTTCGTGTTGGAGGGTAAAATAAATAAAAAATGTAACTAAATCCAAGAAAAAACTCTGAAATAAATTAATTGAAATATGAATAATAAAAACCTATAAAAATGATAATTAAATTTTAAATAAAAAATTACAAAATAATTATCTATTAGTATCTTAATAAGAAATCTAATTCTGTTGAATTATTTTTTCCGACTTTTTACACATAGAAAGTGACAGATGTAACACAAAGGGACGTATAAATAGTTTGATATTAATATGTCTATATGTTCTGTACCGTAAGGGAGGAAGACATACGACATGACAGCAGTTGAAGCGAACATTTAATTACTTTAATATCTTAATTATAGAACAATAAACAAAGGGAATAGTTATTCTATTTATGAACACTGTATAAGTATTATTAAATATAATTAATTAAGTAGAGGTTTAACGTCTGCTTCGGAACCAAATGCCAAAAGGAAATTAAATACAAGGGACTGGAACAAGCAGTCAGAAAGGAAAATGGCTTGCTTGAATAAAGACACCACCAGTCGATGACAAGTTCATGAATGCAGAAAAGCTACTCCGTGAACAAAGTCACTAAATAAAACTTATATATTATTTATATATAAATGAATTATATGCTAATAATACATATGTGTAATTGAAACATGTATGTATATAATAATACATGTGTGTGTGTGTGTGTAAAATATACATGTGTAAATGGTTTTTATACAAATTAACTATGTATAATTATATAAAAGCTATATATGTATAATGTATATAAAACATATGATATACAAATATACAACCATACATAATTAATTGATACATTTTGGTATAGAACAGTCTCTTACTTTTCACATATAAACTGCTGACAAGAAACATATGTACCTATTATGTGTATTCATATGCATTGCGCAATATACACAAAACTCTAGGGTAAAAGTGTTGATTTACAGGGTAATAACTGCCCATTATCGGGAGATATGAAGTGCTTAATGGGGTAAAACTGGGGAATATCACTCGAACATTCAGGGGAAAAGAAGATGTTACAAAGTACCATCAGAAAAGAAGATGTTACAACAAAGTACCATCAGAATAGAAGATGTTTCAATGTACCATCGGAAAAGAAGATGTTACAACAAAGTACCATCAGAAAAGAAGATGTTACAACAAAGTACCATCAGGCAGGTAAATAGTGTGTAACGTAAAATAATATTCTAGTCTATAAATAAATATTTCACTTCACAGTAAATTTAGCGCATAATTAGAATTATCTTAATTGGTTTATTTACTTGATGTAGAGTACATATGTGTCAATAAAATGTGTAGATGCTATTTGCGATATGAAGACTGTATTTAATATTAAATGTACAACTTTCGATGTTTGGAATTTAAATAGAGATATATAATGTAGTAATTGACATATACATATTACTAGCAATTTTTAGAAAATTAAGAATCAACAGTAATAGAATAAAAAAAACGAAAAATATTAATTAAAACACAATTTTAATATTACAAAGGTTATTTAGGAACGTCACAGTACTCGGAAAGTGCGTGTCACACAGGTCATGCTACGTCAGTCAGGAATAACTAAAGGTCGGATATGTTCATCATCTATGCAGTACTCACTTTGCGAAAACTGTGAGTGTCTTAGGTTATCTATGTTGTAAACAGATTATCATTAATCAGTTACCATTCAATAGTTTTTATGTCTTTTATTTCATGATAATAAAATTGCATAAAAACTTGAAATAAAACATAGAAACTAGTATGAATTCACACTTTATATATTTCATCGTTTTCCATATATATAATTTTATGATAAAAATAATAAAAAATATGAATGAAACACTATTTAAAATTCTCAACTTTATTTAAATGTAAAATTGATATATAAAATACAAAGGACTTCAAAGAAGAAGAAAATAGCACTTCCTTGCAGCTAAAGTATATTATAGAAATACATGAACATTTAATGTACAGAGTGAAATAAAAGACAAGATGGATAACAAAATACTGTTTAAAATTCCATACAAATATTCAAATACTTTATAAATCAAACTCTAATAAATAAAGTATTTAACATTTCCCTTGTATTTAACAAATTCTTCAAAGTGTATATCTAATGTTGAAGTAAAGACAGAAAATCAATGAGAAATGACTGAAAAATTATTTAAATAAAGTTAAAAGATATACACCAATTGTTTGAATTAAATTGAATAATGGATAGGGTAAGTTTCGAATTATCGGACGGCTCAACATTTTCGATCTTAAAAATATGTATAAATAAACATTGGTATCCATGATACCAGCAGGTATCATGGATACCAAATAAAATAAGGTGTTGTATTACCTATTCTTTTAATGATCGAAAATATGGAACCGTTCGATAACTCGGAACATACCTACATATTTTGTTATATTTGTGACACTGTATGTTATACTCAATAAATAAGTAAAAAATTGACATTTAGCATAAATTCCTTTTAATTAATGTATATTAAGCACTAACCTTATTATTATACTTTTTTTAATTAAGCACTAGTATATATTAATATTAGTATACAATTCAAAACATTTAAATAATCACGTTAATAATAATTTAAACTCACCCATTCATTAAGTTTGCTAATCCCAACAAAAGTTTAAACCCTTCACAAAATATATACCAAACTACCCATAGATAATCTCCGATAAATCCCACTATAATATATCCTCAAAACGACACAAATTTTACCACTTAACACTCTTAAAAAATAAACCAAATCACTTCTTTTTACCGAAAGATTTGAATGAGCAGAAATTATCGCGCGAAGACTGGGAGCGACGCACACACCGCACACCTTCTCCCTCTCACTGCCTCACAACAACTGACCAAATCGAAGAGGTCAATAAGAAATCTGGATGAACACTTTAATCAAAATCATCATTATATTTATTATAGTTAATAACGGAGAGTTTAGAGATGGTTAATAGTGGTTTGTGTTTATTATGGTCAATGCAATGTTATCACCAAGGTTGTGGTATATCAACACACATGTTTGTACCTACTTGTACAGCTATCTAAACACTTGTTAGGGTGCTTTTCATAGTCAAAAATAGTTACAAATGTTAGCTTCCGTTACCTGTTAATACCTTTTAATTTAACCTTTGAAATTGGTAATTTTTAAATGATATTTGACAAATTATTGTGATGAATAAATAGATTTTTGTTTATTCGTTATCTATATTTTAATTGCATGACATTTCAATTACTTTTTTAATGAAATATTATTCTTCACATATTGAACGTTAAGTTATTAATTTTAATTTATATTCCAATTTAGTATTTAGTTTTCAAAAATATACATAAAAATAATTCTTCTTTTTTAAATAATGGAAAATATCACTAATTCTTCTTTTCCATTTTACGTTATTTTGCTATACAAATTATTCATTTTTAATTTTAGCATTTTTAATTCAAATTATTTTTTTAAATGGGAATAAGTATTAAAATTAAAAGTGTGTCAATAAAAGTGTGTCAATAAAAGTGAGTCAATAAAAGTGTGTAAATAAAAGTGTGTCAGTAAAAGTGTGTCCATAGAAGTGTGTCAATAAAAGTGAGTCAATAAAAGTGTGTCCATAGAAGTGTCAATAAAAGTGAGTCAATAAAAGTGTGTCAATAAAAGTGAGTCAATAAAAGTGTGTCAATAAAAGTGTGTCAATAAAAGTGTGTCAATAAAAGTGTGTCAATAAAAGTGTGTCAATAAAAGTATGTCAATAAAAGTGTGTCCATAGAAGTGTGTCAATAAAAGTGTGTCAATAAAAGTGTGTCAATAAAAGTGTGTCAATAAAAGTGTGTCAATAAAAGTGTGTCAATAAAAGTGTGTCAATAAAAGTGTGTCAATGAAAGTGTGTCAATAAAGGTGTGTCAATAAAGGTGTGTCAATGAAAGTGTGTCAATAAAAGTGTGTCAATAAAAGTGTGTCAATAAAAGTGTGTCAATAAAAGTGTGTCCATAGAAGTGTGTCAATAAAAGTGTGTCAATAAAAGTGTGTCAATAAAAGTGTGTAAATAAAAGTGTGTCAACAAAAGTGTGTCAATAAAAGTGTGTCCATAAAAGTGTGTCCATAGAAGTGTGTCAATAAAAGTGTGTCAATAAAAGTGAGTCAATAAAAGTGTGTCAATAAAAGTGTGTCCATAGAAGTGTGTCAATAAAAGTGTGTCAATAAAAGTGTGTCAATAAAAGTGTGTCAATAAAAGTGTGTCAATAAAAGTGTGTCAATAAAAGTGTGTCCATAGAAGTGTGTCCATAGAAGTGTGTCAATAAAAGTGTGTCAATAAAAGTGTGTCAATAAAAGTGTGTCAATAAAAATGTGTCAATAAAAGTGTGTCCATAGAAGTGTGTCAATAAAAGTGTGTCAATAAAAGCGTGTCAATAAAAGCGTGTCAATAAATGTGTGTCAATAAAAGCGTGCTAATAAAAGTGTGTCAATAAAAGTGTGTCAATAAAAGTGTGTCAATAAAAGTGTGTCAATAAAAGTGTGTCAATAAAAGCGTGTCAATAAATGTGTGTCAATAAAAGCGTGCTAATAAAAGTGTGTCAATAAAAGTGTGTCAATAAAAATGTGTCAATAAAAGCGTGTCAATAAAAGTGTGTCAATAAAAGCGTGCTAATAAAAGTGTGTCAATAAAAGTGTGTCAATAAAAATGTGTCAATAAAAGTGTGTCAATAAATGTGTCATGATAAACCAAAAGTGACACACAAAAGTATGTAAGTTGCGTGCCACACCGACACGCTCTTAAATACGTGTGTCAGAGATGTGTCATTATCTTGGCACACTTTGGTGTGTCGTTTGCATGTGTGTCACAGTGACACACCCAAGTATTGAAGTGAGAAAAAGATTGTCTCGATTATAAACTTGTAAAATAACTTTTGTTACAATGGAATTCGTCTTATATTTAGTTAAATTTTTACCTTACACTCAGAAGCAACTGTATGGTGGGGTGAGGAATTCATTTAATCTTCCATGGCCCCACCATAACTTTCTCTCTGGGATAGAACTACTTCTAGGTACTAATATTTCTTGTCCCAAGGTTGTTACAATATTGCTCTAATATTGTAACAACCTTTTCAAGCAATAACAAAGGCTTACAAAGCTTATAGATACATCATAAATGGCTACCTATACCGTTACCAAAACATAATTAAATTTACTAGTTTATTCCCCGTTCTTGTTCTTCTATTGAATCTATCGAATCTAATATAAATGCCGGTCAGTGAAGGTTGAGTGCGAATATTTTTTTAAATTACGAACCGAATACTTGATATATTTCTTTTCTGTTATATATTATATAATATAACCTTTTAGTTCTACAAATTTAAAGCATTTCTAAAAGCATATTTAATTCAAAGTGGAGGGGACTTCTAGTGACCAAGGAATAAATTCTTATTGAGTATAGCTAAAAAATTAGTTTTGAACCATCACTTTGTATAAAAAAATTCATTAATTTTCAATTCCATCTATATATGAACTCACTTTTTTATGTTCGGATGGTAGATTTTTCTGTTCCATTTAAACCTAAAAATAGGATTTCTTTGGGATGACAAGCATAGGTACGAGAATGAAGTACCAGACTTTGTGTTTTAAAACAAGAGATAACTCTTCAAATCTTCCAACTAATTTGTATCGAAAAATAGAGAGTACGGAGAAAGGTATGGTGGGCCATGGAAGATCATGGTATGGGGCCATAGAAGATCATTGTATGGTGGGGCCATAGAAGTTTAAAGGTCCTCTCAACTCTAAATTAAAAATAATCTGAAATTACTTTAAGTTTGTAGAGCTAAGGTTATATAACATATCCGAGTTAGCAGAAAAGAAATCGATCAAGTATTCTGCTCACAAATAATTATATAAGAAATATTCAAATTCAACTATCCCTCTTTCTAAGATTCATTAGAAGAAAAAGTACGAATACTTAGTAGGCATGTCTCGTATAGCATACCTATTCAAATACAGTGTTTTAACTTGAACAGTTCTCTAGATCAGAAAAATGTTAAAATATATGAAATCTATTGATAAAAAATTCCTAATTAGGTACTTGGATTCTTTATATGGATCCAATGTCTTGAAATCAGCTTCGTTATTGTTTTGAATTTGTTTGTTCTAGTTAGCCTATTGGATAATTGGACTTTTTCTTTGCTTCAAATTCAGAGAGTCGGAGAAGAACGGAAAAAATATTAAATAACATATTATAATAAAAATATAGAACCAAATTTGAAATGGTTTGCAATTTTATGACAAGTTAACTTAGTTTAGAGTGGAGGGAACCTGGAAAAAGGTATGATGGGGCCATAGAAGATTAAGAGGGGCCATAAGTTAATCCCTTGGTATGTAACTTATTTCAAAGAATAATTATTATAGAAATGAATTGTTATCATTGTACCAATAGAAAGTTGTTCTAGTGGGGCCATAGAAGATAAAGAATAGCCCCACCTTAATCTTCCATGGCCCACCATGTTTCAGAGTGTTTTACTCAACCCTTTCGCTACCGTTGAGATAATATGTCCCAAAGTTCATGGGACCATATGTCCCAATAGTGTTTTCATGGGGGTCAATATAACCCACTCTATTTTATATAAGCCTATATTTTTTCTAATTATTTGTTCAGGTATAGTTAAAAGGTATTCTACATTATTACAATAAGTTAAATTTTGTAATTAACTTTGTATTTGATAAAATATAGTTGAATAAATTAATATTTATCTTAATAGAAATTATGATGTCAAATTCTAATCGAAAATATTAATTTCTATTTTTCTGGTGTCTTAAAAATAATTCCAACATTTCCATTTTAATTGAAGTAATAATTAATAACTTTTGACTCACAAAAAAAGGAATGTCAGTTCTGAGTTATTGGACAGTTCCACATTTGCGATCATTTGAGAAGAAGAAAAAATTATTATATTTTTTTCTCAAATGTTCGAAAATATGGAACTGTCCAATAAGTTGCAACTTACCCCATGTCTCACTGCTTGCCAGGCTATGAACATAGACCACTTCACCTTAATTTCTACACAAGAAGTCGCCAGACAAATTGCTTTTGAATTGAGTCAACAACTGAAAAAGTTCATCATCCCTGTCGCAAATTTACAATCGGCTCATCGCTTATTATTGTCAATTATGGTAAATATTGACGGTATTTTTTCGTAAAATATCATATCGAGATTACCAGTCACAATTGTCCGACGAAAACGTTATTATTTAAAATTCTATTTGTTTAAAAACACAGTATTTTCCATTAAAAACAAGAAGAAGAAAAATCTTATGATAAATAAAACCAAATTTTCATCAAATAAATATAAAATTGTTCCGATTTTTATTTCAATAAAGATTATTATTATAAATCATTAACCGTTCTAGCTATAGATGATCTATTTGAACATTGATTATAATCACCGCCCAATAGCCTATGATGGGCCACCATAATTTTCTCACTGGGTAACGATTCTAGTCATCTTCATTAGAAGAGAACCCTCCGATGATTGACTTCCTATAAGTCGGATCAGCAATATCCGACACTGTGAGAATCTTATAAACATGTCTGATGAAGTGCCGTCCGTTCGTCTGCTTAGAAAGGATGTTCCTGAACGTGTTTGTGAATATGAACGTGTATTTAAAACGTAGAATAAACTTACAAAACGTGTGCTTTGTCTCAAAAATTATTCGAGTAGAATAGAAGCTAAATTCGTGTTAAAATTTTGATGATGGATTTTTATGAAAAATGTGTTAAAGAATATATTTCTTAATATAAAAAAAGCATCGTTTGAAGATTAAACTCATGAATAAAAAAGTAATTTGTCTCTGCAAGAAGATACAAATAATATTCCACTAGGGATGAACTCTTACGGTGAAGAACATTCATACAATATCTATTTACAGTCAATACAAATAATTGAAAGTGTAAATAATATCGAAAAGAGGCGAAGAATTCGTTCACGTCATCCATTAGGGATACAAATAAATGAGTGTAACATTAATTTAATCCAATGTGCAATTCATGAATAGAAATGAGTTTCACGAACTATTGGAAGAAGTTCACTATATAGTGCAGAACAATAACAATTTGGTGGAAAATAAATTATTATGATGCACTGAAAATATTATTTTGTTGCATCAATTTATTTTTATTTTGTTGCATTAAAAAATTATTTCGCTGCATTAGTTATAACAAATTAATATAATGCATTATATTATAAATTATTTCAGGAAATTAAATTATTTTTAATGATCATTTCAGGTACAATAATTATTAGTTTCTTACTCATTTTAATCTGTATTGCAGATAATAGTCTAGTCATAGTTTAGCATTTTGCTTCAATATTTAAAAGTAATTACGAATTTTCAATCATTTAATTTTTTTCCATTTGATTCCTATATTTTTTATGTTATAAAGTATCATATTTTTTCCCTTTCCTTTGATAGATAAAAGTGTAAATTATTATAGTAATTGATTTAATATTATTTATATATTTATATGCATAAAAAAACTGTAGATTTCTTTCCCTCTTTTTTTTTTGTTTCATCATTTTTTGTTTTTTTTTTCTTCTTTTATCTGTTTAAGGAGTAAATTGATTTTATAGACGTAGGGTAAGTTCCGAGTTATCGGTCAGTACTACATCTTCGGTCATATAAGAAAAAACGATATAAAAATTATTAGACAGCACTGTGTAATACAGTAACTCCTGAGTTATGAAGTACCTGAATTATGAAATGTTCCTGAATTATGACGTAGTTTTCTTTGTTTAAATCATAGAAAACGTTACTACTTGAGGTATAACTACACCTTTTACAAGTGAAGTTGGCAGAAGTGATAATAAATTGGCAGAAGTGAATAATTATTTGGCACAAGTCAAAAATGAATTGGCACAAGTCAAAAATGAATTGGCACAAATGAAAAATGAATTGGCACAAGTGAAAAATGAATTGGCACAAGTGAAAAATGAATTGGCACAAGTCAAAAATGAATTGGCACAAGTGAAAAATGAATTGGCACAAGTGAAAAATGAATTGGCACAAGTCAAAAATGAATTGGCACAAGTGAAAAATGAATTGGCACAAGTCAAAAATGAATTGGCACAAGTCAAAAATGAATTGGTATAATTGACAGTCATATTGCAGAAGTGAAATGAAAATTGCAAGTATGACAAGCAATATTTTTTAATGAAAATTACTACCTCAATCAATAGTGGGTTTTTGCAATCTTCTCCATCAGACATACCATTTTATAAGATAATACTCTATTGTAGAATAACACCCAATTATTGGATAATACCCAATTATAGGACAATACCCAATTATAGGACAATACTCTATTATAGAATAATACACAATTATAGGATAATACACAATTATAGGATAATACACAATTATAGGATAATACACAATTATAGGACAATACTCTATTATAGAATAATACACAATTATAGGATAATACACAATTATAGGATAATACACAATTATAGGATAATACACAATTATAGGATAATACCCAATTATAGGATAATACACAATTATAGGATAATACACAATTATAGGATAATACACAATTATAGGATAATACACAATTATAGGATAATACACAATTATAGGACAATACTCTATTATAGAATAATACACAATTATAGGATAATACACAATTATAGGATAATACACAATTATAGGATAATACCCAATTATAGGATAATACCCAATTATAGGATAATACACAATTATAGGACAATACTCTATTATAGAATAATACACAATTATAGGATAATACACAATTATAGGATAATACACAATTATAGGATAATACACAGTAACACAATTATAGGATAATACCCAATTATAGGATAATACACAATTATAGGATAATACACAATTATAGGATAATACACAATTATAGGATAATACACAATTATAGGATAATACACAATTATAGGACAATACTCTATTATAGAATAATACACAATTATAGGATAATACACAATTATAGGATAATACACAATTATAGGATAATACCCAATTATAGGATAATACCCAATTATAGGATAATACACAATTATAGGATAATACACAATTATAGGATAATACACAATTATAGGATAATACCCAATTATAGGATAATACACAATTATAGGATAATACACAATTATAGGATAATACACAATTATAGGATAATACACAATTATAGGATAATACACAATTATAGGACAATACTCTATTATAGAATAATACACAATTATAGGATAATACACAATTATAGGATAATACACAATTATAGGATAATACCCAATTATAGGATAATACCCAATTATAGGATAATACACAATTATAGGATAATACACAATTATAGGATAATACACAATTATAGGATAATACCCAATTATAGAATAATACACAATTATAGGATAATACACAATTATAGGATAATACACAATTATAGGATAATACTCAATTATAGGATAATACCCAATTATAGGATAATACACAATTATAGGATAATACACAATTATAGGATAATACACAATTATAGGACAATACTCTATTATAGAATAATACACAATTATAGGATAATACACAATTATAGGATAATACCCAATTATAGGATAATACACAATTATAGGATAATACACAATTATAGGATAATACCCAATTATAGGATAATACCCAATTATAGGATAATACACAATTATAGGATAATACACAATTATAGGATAATACACAATTATAAGATAATACACAATTATAGGATAATACACAATTATAGGATAATACACAATTATAGGATAATACACAATTATAAGATAATACACAATTATAGGATAATACACAATTATAGGATAATACACAATTATAGGATAATACTCAATTATAAGGTACTACTCAATTATAGGATAAACCCAATTCTAGGATAATGCCCAATTATAAATTATTACCCAATTATAGAAAAGTACCCAATTAAGGCTATTTCACACATCACCGATATCCATCCGGCACGTTACCGGTCCGTCTCCGTCACTCTCCTCTCAGTGATTCGGTGTCAGTGAAAAAAATATATCGTTTCTTTAATTTCAACGGATATATTCACACAGTACCGGCTCCTTTCAGTTATAAAAGATCACTGACCGGTGACGTCCCGGACGGATATCGGTGATGAGTGAAGCAGCCTTTATAGGATCCTACCAATAATTGAGTATTATCCTATAATTGGGTATTATCATATAATAGAGTATTCTATATTTTAATTATTGATTTCGCTTGCAATTTTCCTTTTCACTTCTGCAATATGTATTGACTTTCACTTGTGCCAATTCATTTTTCACTTCAACCAATTCTTTTTTGGACTTGTTATCATGTGAATAACCTGTGGAATAAAATTAGTGAAATATAACAAACTTCTATGAATTAATCTTATTTTTCTCTTATCAGAAATTATTTTCCTATCTAAGATATTTGAAACAAATAAAACAAGAAAAAGGACATCACTAAAAATTAAACAAAAACAAGAAATTCTTACTTGTTTGAAGAAAGGCGTACATAATGATTAAAAATAATTAATGATTTAAATTTAGGAATATGACTCATATGAGATATATATTAATTTTGTACAATAATTAGTTGCTATATTGATTTTCAGCACTATTTACCTAAATTTGTCTCATTGCCCCAATTTTGTATAAAATTTAGTCCACATCCGAATAAGAATAAAATTTGTCATAGTCATCCATCCCTCAAGACCAAAATTCTCTATGATTTTTATCACAGAAAACTATCACTACAAACGAGTTATGAAGTGGCTCTGAGTTATGAAGTGGCTCTGAGTTATGAAGTGGCTCTGAGTTACGAAGTGGCTCTGAGTTACGAAGTGGCTCTGAGTTATGAAGTGGCTCTGAGTTATGAAGTGGCTCTGAGTTATGAAGTGGCTCTGAGTTACGAAGTGGCTCTGAGTTATGAAGTGGCTCTGAGTTATGAAGTGGCTCTGAGTTATGAAGTGGCTCTGAGTTATGAAGTGGCTCTGAGTTATGAAGTGGCTCTGAGTTACGAAGTGGCTCTGAGTTATGAAGTGGCTCTGAGTTACGAAGTGGCTCTGAGTTATGAAGTGGCTCTGAGTTATGAAGTGGCTCTGAGTTATGAAGTGGCTCTGAGTTATGAAGTGGCTCTGAGTTATGAAGTGGCTCTGAGTTACGAAGTGGCTCTGAGTTATGAAGTGGCTCTGAGTTACGAAGTGGCTCTGAGTTATGAAGTGGCTCTGAGTTATGAAGTGGCTCTGAGTTATGAAGTGGCTCTGAGTTACGAAGTGGCTCTGAGTTATGAAGTGGCTCTGAGTTATGAAGTGACCAATATTTCATAACTCCTGGTTTCACTGTAATAATAATTTTATATTGTTTTTTCTTATATGACCGAAATTGTAGTAATGACCGATAATTCGGAACTTACCATATATATAAAATGTATAATTTTTCTTTTATTTCGTTTTATCCCTTTTAAATCAGTTAAAAGAACTGTCAAAAAATGTGTCTCTCTTTAAAGTTGTGTAGGAGAATCTAATTAATTAACTTAACTTCAACCAAAAACTTCTGGAAGTTAATTCAGGAAAGTAAAAACAACTGACATGTTAATTCTGTTCTTATTTATGTTCTTCTATTTAATTTAGGTTCTAATTCACTGATTGCAATTAGAAATAAAGAAACAGTTTAGAATTTAAAAGTTCAGTTCGATTTTAATGATTTTTTACAATGATAACTAAATAATTAATAATAATTTGGCTTTAACTTTATATAATTATATACTGATTATTAAAAGTTAAAATTAGTTAATTTATAAATTCAATATATAAAATCTCTATATAATAAACTGATGTGAATATTGATTGATAATTATAATCTAATAATTATGAGTTTTTTTCTATTTCTATGTGTATTTAATCTATTATTTATATCAATCTATGTAGAAAAGTAAATTAATTTGAAAAATAATTTAACAATTCATGGTATATATATAATTGCCATTAATCAATAAATATTTATGTGTAGATTGTTTAGTTACACCAATATAAATATTATTGAAAACCCGTTACTTGTTCCCGATAGATGGCGCCACTCACATCAAGATATAATTTTAATTGTAGTGCCACCTAATGGATAATAAATATTTAAAAAACACTATTATAATTCATTAAAATAAATTATTTCAATCCACTTGAATTATGATAGTCAGGGTAATAATATTTTCTGTGAAATTGTCATAGAAAATGATATAGTAGGGGTAACTAAGCTATTGAATTTAAATGCCTTTTCAATCAGATAATCTTTGTAAAATTGGTAGGTACTAGGTATTGACGAACTGTATAGTGTCTTCTTTTTTTATTTCTTTTAGCTCTAAATGGTATTTAATTTTGTTTAATATATTTTTGATATTACATATGTAGGTACAGTCAAAGAAATATGTATCTGTAATTATTTTTTGAGAGTTTACTAATTTCACATTTAAAAAAAATTTACTTTACTAATTCATTGTAGAGTTTGGAGATATTTTAAAATTGGTCTGGGTACACGGCGACAAATTTATAAGACACTTTGCTTTGATAGTACCTACTAGCTATGTTTGGTGCCATGTACCTACTGTGTTTGGTAGCATGTACCTACTGTGTTTGGTACCATGTACCTACTGTGTTTGGTAGCATGTACCTACTGTGTTTGGTAGCATGTACCTACTGTGTTTGGTAGCATGTACCTACTGTGTTTGGTACCATGTACCTACTGTGTTTGGTAGCATGTACCTACTGTGTTTGGTAGCATGTACCTACTGTGTTTGGTAGCATGTACCTACTGTGTTTGGTAGCATGTACCTACTGTGTTTGGTAGCATGTACCTACTGTGTTTGGTACCATGTACCTACTGTGTTTGGTAGCATGTACCTACTGTGTTTGGTAGCATGTACCTACTGTGTTTGGTAGCATGTACCTACTGTGTTTGGTACCATGTACCTACTGTGTTTGGTACCATGTACCTACTGTGTTTGGTACCATGTACCTACTGTGTTTGGTACCATGTACCTACTGTGTTTGGTAGCATGTACCTACTGTGTTTGGTACCATGTACCTACTGTGTTTGGTAGCATGTACCTACTGTGTTTGGTACCATGTACCTACTGTGTTTGGTAGCATGTACCTACTGTGTTGGTAGCATGTACCTACTGTGTTTGGTAGCATGTACCTACTGTGTTTGGTAGCATGTACCTACTGTGTTTGGCAGCATGTACCTACTGTGTTTGGTACCATATACTTACTGTGTTTGGTACCATGTACCTACTGTGTTTGGTAGCATGTACCTACTGTGTTTGGTAGCATGTACCTACTGTGTTTGGTAGCATGTACCTACTGTGTTTGGTAGCATGTACCTACTGTGTTTGGTACCATGTACCTACTGTGTTTGGTACCATGTACCTACTGTGTTTGGTAGCATGTACCTACTGTGTTTGGCAGCATGTACCTTCTGTGTTTGGAACCATGTACCTACTGTGTTTGGTAGCATGTACCTACTGTGTTTGGTAGCATGTACCTACTGTGTTTGGTAGCATGTACCTACTTTGTTTGGTACCATGTACCTACTGTGTTTGGTACCATGTACCTACTGTGTTTGGTAGCATGTACCTACTGTGTTTGGTAGCATGTACCTACTGTGTTTGGTAGCATGTACCTACTGTGTTTGGTACCATGTACCTACTGTGTTTGGTAGCATGTACCTACTGTGTTTGGTACCATGTACCTACTGTTTTTGGTACCATGTACCTACTGTGTTTGGTACCATGTACCTACTGTGTTTGGTAGCATGTACCTACTGTGTTTGGCAGCATGTACCTACTGTGTTTGGTAGCATGTACCTTCTGTGTTTGGAACCATGTACCTACTGTGTTTGGTAGCATGTACCTACTGTGTTTGGTACCATGTACTTACTGTGTTTGGTACCATGTACCTACTGTTTTTGGTGCCATGTTCCTATACTACCATGTACCTACTACTACCATGTACCTACTACTACCATGTACTTATACTACCATGTACCTACTACTACCATGTACCTATACTACCATGTACCTACTACTACCATGTACCTACTACCATGTACCTATACTACCATGTACCTACTACTACCATGTACCTACTACTACCATGTACCTACTACCATGTACCTACTGCCATGTACCTACTACCATGTACCTACTACCATATACCTACTACCATGTACTGTGTTTGGCAGCATGTACCTACTGTGTTTGGTACCATGTACCTACTGTGTTTGGTACCATATACTTACTGTGTTTGGTACCATGTACCTACTGTGTTTGGCAGCATGTACCTACTGTGTTTGGTACCATGTACCTACTGTGTTTGGTACCATATACTTACTGTGTTTGGTACCATGTACCTACTGTGTTTGGTACCATGTACCTACTGTGTTTGGTACCATATACTTACAGTGTTTGGTACCATGTACCTACTGTGTTTGGTAGCATGTACCTACTGTGTTTGGTAGCATGTACCTACTGTGTTTGGTAGCATGTACCTACTGTGTTTGGTAGCATGTACCTACTGTGTTTGGTACCATGTACCTACTGTGTTTGGTACCATGTACCTACTGTGTTTGGTACCATGTACCTACTGTGTTTGGTACCATGTACCTACTGTGTTTGGTAGCATGTACCTACTGTGTTTGGCAGCATGTACCTTCTGTGTTTGGAACCATGTACCTACTGTGTTTGGTAGCATGTACCTACTGTGTTTGGTAGCATGTACCTACTGTGTTTGGTAGCATGTACCTACTTTGTTTGGTACCATGTACCTACTGTGTTTGGTACCATGTACCTACTGTGTTTGGTAGCATGTACCTACTGTGTTTGGTAGCATGTACCTACTGTGTTTGGTACCATGTACCTACTGTGTTTGGTAGCATGTACCTACTGTGTTTGGTACCATGTACCTACTGTGTTTGGTACCATGTACCTACTGTGTTTGGTACCATGTACCTACTGTGTTTGGTAGCATGTACCTACTGTGTTTGGCAGCATGTACCTACTGTGTTTGGTAGCATGTACCTTCTGTGTTTGGAACCATGTACCTACTGTGTTTGGTAGCATGTACCTACTGTGTTTGGTACCATGTACTTACTGTGTTTGGTACCATGTTCCTACTGTTTTTGGTGCCATGTTCCTATACTACCATGTACCTACTACTACCATGTACCTACTACTACCATGTACTTATACTACCATGCACCTACTACTACCATGTACCTACTACTACCATGTACCTATACTACCATGTACCTACTACTACCATGTACCTACTACCATGTACCTATACTACCATGTACCTACTACTACCATGTACCTACTACTACCATGTACCTATACTACCATGTACCTATACTACTATGTACCTATACTACCATGTACCTACTACTACCATGTACCTATACTACCATGTACCTACTACTACCATGTACCTGCTACTACCATGTACCTACTACTACCATGTACCTACTACTACTATGTACCTACTACCATGTACCTACTACTACCATGTACCTACTACTACCATGTACCTACTACTACCATGTACCTACTACCATGTACCTATACTACCATGTACCTACTACTACCATGTACCTACTACCATGTACCTACTACCATGTACCTACTACCATGTACCTACTACCATGTACCTACTACTACCATGTACCTACTACTACCATGTACCTACTACTACCATGTACCTACTACTACCATGTACCTACTACCATGTACCTACTACTACCATGTACCTACTACTACCATGTACCTACTACCATGTACCTACTACCATGTACCTACTACCATGTACCTACTACTACCTTGTACCTACTACTACCATGTACCTACTACCATTTACCTACTACTACCATGTACCTACTACTACCATGTACCTACTACCATGTACCTACTACCATGTACCTACTACCATGTACCTACTACCATGTACCTACTACCATGTACCTACTACTACCATGTACCTACTACTACCATGTACCTACTACTACCATGTACCTACTACTACCATGTACCTACTACTACCATGTACCTACTACTACCATGTGCCTACTACTACCATGTACCTACTACTACCATGTACCTACTACTACCATGTACCTACTACCATGTACCTACTACTACCATGTACCTACTACCATGTACCTACTACCATGTACATACTACTACCATGTACCTACTACCATGTATCTACTACCATGTACCTACTACCATGTAGCTACTGCCATGTAACTACTACCATATACCTATTACCATGTACCTATTACCATGTACCTACTACCATGTACCTACTACCATGTACCTACTGCCATGTACCTACTACCATGTACCTACTACCATATACCTACTACCATGTACCTACTACCATGTACCTACTACCATGTACCTACTACCATGTACCTACTACCATATACCTACTACCATGTACCTACTACCATGTACCTACTACCATATACCTACTACCATGTACCTACTTCCATATACCTACTACCATGTACCTACTACCATGTACCTACTACCATGTACCTACTACCATGTACCTACTACCATGTACTTACTACCATGTACCTACTACCATGTATCTACTACCATGTACCTACTACCATGTAGCTACTGCCATGTAACTACTACCATGTACCTATTACCATGTACCTATTACCATGTACCTACTACCATGTACCTACTACCATGTACCTACTGCCATGTACCTACTACCATGTACCTACTACCATATACCTACTACCATGTACCTACTACCATGTACCTACTACCATGTACCTACTACCATGTACCTACTACCATATACCTACTACCATGTACCTACTACCATGTACCTACTACCATGTACCTACTACCATGTACCTACTACCATGTACTTACTACCATGTACCTACTACCATGTACCTACTACCATGTACCTACTACCATGTACCTACTACCATGTACCTACTACCATGTACCTACTACCATGTACCTACTACCATGTACCTACTACCATATACCTACTACCATATACCTACTACCATGTACCTACTACCATGTACCTACTACCATGTACCTACTACCATGTACCTACTACCATGTACCTACTACCATGTACCTACTACCATATACCTACTACCATGTACCTACTACCATGTACCTACTACCATGTACCTACTACCATGTACCTACTACCATATACCTACTACCATATACCTACTACCATGTACCTACTACCATGTACCTACTACCATGTACCTACTACCATATACCTACTACCATGTACCTACTTCCATATACCTACTACCATGTACCTACTACCATGTACCTACTACCATGTACCTACTACCATGTACCTACTACCATGTACCTACTACCATATACCTACTACCATGTACCTACTTCCATATACCTACTACCATGTACCTACTACCATGTACCTACTACCATGTACCTACTACCATGTACCTACTACCATGTACCTACTACCATATACCTACTACCATGTACCTACTACCATATACCTACTACCATATACCTACTACCATGTACCTACTACCATGTACCTACTACCATGTACCTACTACCATGTACCTACTACCATGTACCTACTACCATGTACCTACTACCATGTACCTACTACCATGTACCTACTAGAATAAACCTGCTCAAAAGGGACTTTTAAGCAGGTACCAAACCATTTTTTTTATATTGTTCATCGTTGCGTTAAATTCCAATTAAGTTTCCCATTGGTCAGACATAGAAAGAATACATTTATCTCGTCATAATTTGCTTTACTTAATTAATTGATTTAAAAATCACTAATCACCAAAAGTGCATACTAATATAATCTAATACTATACCAGACAACATAAAATTTTATTTCTTAAAGAAAAATGTCAAAAAGACACTCCTCTGCAGAAAAAAAAAATTCAATTAAATAAAAATTAATTCGTTTTCAAATCGGGATGAAAATTTATACCTCACCTATTTTCCATTATATCTGAAATCTTGATTTCCATTTATTTAAAACTTATTCATATTCACAAATTAATATATTTATAATATCTACATTTGGTTTATGAAGTCACCTAAATATTGATGGATTCATGAGTAATATATACGGCAATAAACTATATATTATATTTAATGTTTTATTCGAATAATTCGGTTAAGACAAATTAAACTGTTCGTGTTTGTATTAAATTGATATTTACAAAAATCGTATTAAATATTCTATAATGTAATAAATTAAATATTCTATAATGTAATAAAGTATATATTCTATAATGTAATAAAGTATATATTCTATAATGTAATATATTAAATGTTATGTAATGTAATAAAGTAAATGTTATGTAATGTAATAAAGTAAATATTATATAATTTAATAAAATATCTATTATTACAGTTAATAATAGGTAACTCTCATCTAACTGATTACTATCATTGAAAATACATATAATTATTCATATATACATACTTATTTAGTAATTTACCTCATTTTATCCAATAAGAGATAACTGTAATCAGTTTAATAACATTCCTTGCGGTTTAGTATATCGTCTTTACGGTACACGGAAAACTGCCAGTCGGAAAACTGCCAGGCGGAAAACTGCCAGAACGGAAAACTGCCAGTCGGAAAACTGCCAGGCGGAAAACTGCCAAAACGGAAAACTGCCAGGCGGAAAACTGCCAGGCGGAAAACTGCCAAAACGGAAAACTGCCAGGCGGAAAACTGCCAGGCGGAAAACTGCCAAAACGGAAAACTGCCAGTCGAAAAACTGCCAGTCGGAAAACTGCCAGTGGGAAAACTGCCAAAACGGAAAACTGCCAGTCGGAAAACTGCCAAAACGGAAAACTGCCAGTCGGAAAACTGCCAGTCGGAAAACTGCCAAAACGGAAAAATGCCAGTCGGAAAACTGCCAGGCGGAAAACTGCCAAAACGGAAAACTGCCAGTCGGAAAACTGCCAGAACGGAAAACTGCCAGTCGGAAAACTGCCAAAACGGAAAACTGCCAGTCGGAAAACTGCCAGTCGGAAAACTGCCAAAACGGAAAACTGCCAGTCGGAAAACTGCCAGTCGGAAAACTGCCAGGCGGAAAACTGCTAGTCTCATACTGGCAATTTGAACTTTAGTCACTAATAACATTTTAATTTATTGAAAACGGCGTCCGCCCCTCGTTAACGAATTATGGGGACATTCATTTTACTTTGTACACAAAAACAGTGAATTGTAGATACAATTATTAGAAATATACATAAGATGCATTATCATATAAATATCATAGAAATAAATCAAATACAAAATAGAAATTTAAAACTAAAACTTTTCTTTAAAAATACCAACAGAAGAAACAATTGTATTAAGAACAGAGTACAATAATACTTACAAATAATCATGTATGTATTTATTTATTTATTATAGTTTATATTTACATTGAATCTGATTATATGTATATTTTCTCTGATTGTTACAAATAAATAAAAAACACTAAAAATGTATTTTATATAGGTAGGTATAGTGTAATTTGACATTTTCGTACACTAAGAAAAGCAGCAATGGAAATAAACGTTAAATAAATAATTATCATAATATTTTTCTTCGTGACCGATTGTGTGGAACCGTCCAATAACTCGGAACTTACACTAATATCCAATTATTATTTTTTTTGTTTCATATTAAATTTATTCTACAGGGTAGGGTGTCCGACACTTTTGTTGCCAAACTTTAACATAAGGTTGCGATCGTCGAAATAAACACTTTATATTTAATGAAGGTATGGTCTAAAATGTTTATTTAAGTGTTTATTTCGACAATAGCTATATTATATTAAAGTTTGGCTACAAAAGTGTTGGACACCCTATATAAAGAATGTATGATACCCCAGAGTTAGAAATATAGTGGGTTCATTGAAAATTAAGTAAAATCTACCCACCTAATTTTTGAGGCCCCACCATAATTTCCTAAATGGGATCTACCAAACCTAATAAAACTTCGAAATTATATGTACTAATTTAATTTTTATGAACTAATTAAGATATACCTCATAATTGGCATCATTAACCTAAACAACACTTATAAGTTATATAACATTTTAGTGTAGGAAAAGTATATCAAAATAGAACAGTACGTACCTATCAATATTATTATTATTGGGGAAAGCCATTGAAAACACTTATATACGTAAATATGATATGCCTATTTACGCACTGTCATTAGAATATATTAATATGATAACTTAGTGCTTAGTCATTTAATCAGGTAAATAATAACAATATCTTTAATAATGTCACTCATGGGTAATGTAACATGTGACGCCTTTATTGATAACCTCTACTATAAATTGCTACGATGATTACGCATATATCACTTAGGTAGATGACGTAGAAAATAATATAGGTACTGTTGTAGAAAGGATTTCGTGTTGAAGTGTTAAGAAAACTTTATATTTATAAATAAATAAAGTAAAGTTCTTGTTTAATAGATAAATAATAAAATAAACTTTACATCAGTAAATATACCGCCTATTATAATTTTAACTTATTATATAATATATTAATTATAAATTAATATATCTATATTTGACATATAATTATTGAATTAAAACTCATAATTAATAAATATATAAAATTATAATCTTCATAATTATACAATATGAAAAAAATAGGTTTCATATTTAATTAATTAAACAATGATAAATTAAACTTCATATTTAATAAATATACAATGAATGGACTTCTTATTTAATAAATATATTAAATTAAACTTCATATTTAATGAAAAAGATCAATTTCATATAAAATTAATTATTTTAAAACACACCAAATTTAAATTGAATCAAAATTTAATATCAATAAGTTTCTATTATGAAACATTATGAACTATTATACACTCAGTATATTGAAATTTAGATTTTTATTCTTCTATATAGTTATTCATAACTAAAAGTTTCAGACAATTTTCATTGAAGGTCCCCTCCACTGTAAATTGAAATGTTTTAAATTTGTAGAACTAAAGTTATGTAACATATCACAGGTAACAGAAAATAGACTGATTAAGTATTCGCTTCGTAATTATTTATTAAAGTATTCAAATTTAACCTTCACTGTCCGACATTTCTAAGATTAAATGGAAGAAAAAGTTGCAAATACGACTTTTATTTCGTATTACTGTAAATATAATGACCGTTAGGTATACTTTTAGGTACATAATGTTTTTTTTAGGGTAATGGTATGTAGGTAACGGTATATTTAGCTCTTTTTAATATGTCTTATCAGCTTTGTTATTGTTTTGAATCTGTCTGCAATTAATCCTACTTTTTCTTTGCTTGAATTTCAAAGAGTAGAAGAAATTTTTATAGTGTCAGTGATACTGTTAATATTTATGTATAATTATATACTGTACATTGGAACTCTTTGTTTATCGTGATGACTTGTTACGTTGGTAATATATTTGGAAATGCTAGCATTTTGTATAAAGGGGAATTTATCGTTAAAATTTCATGTAAAAAACATATTAAAAATATTTACCTTGACGATCATATTGAACTACAAATTGAGAATTTTTCTAAATTTCATTTCAGCTGCATTGATTCATTATAACTAATAAAATATTCAATAAAATGAAATTCTTTTTCGCAGTTTTAGGTAAGTATTAGTAATTATATGCTCTACATTTCTATACTATTATTATTTAATACAATACAAAAAGATTACATATGATGTTTTTCATAAGGACTGATTGAAAAAAATTATATTTTTTCATCGCTTCTATATTATTTATTTTATTTATCAAATTTTTTGAACTTTTTTAAAACTTCCTTCTTAAATATTTGTATTTAATTTTTCCTTCATTTTACTATACTCTTTCTGTTTCTGCTCAGCTGTTCTGGTTTGTAGTTCACTTTCTCTACCGCCACCTGGTGATGGAAACAAGCAACCTGTTTCCAAAGAAGGAACTGAAGATGACATCTCATTCTATCTCTGGACCAGGTAAACTCAACTGGCTGACTCGATAGTATAGTCTCGAGAACGAAAAACAAAACAATATTATACTGTTATCAGTATTTATAAGCGAACTTCACAGTATAGTAGATCTCCTCTATATTGAAGTTGAGTCCTAAGTAAGGAACTACCCCGAATAGTGAACAAGCTTCCATAGTCTGCCATGAAATGGTCATCAGTTTTCTAAAAACTGGTTTTCTAAAACTGATGGCCTTTCATGGCAAACTAAAGAAAAAAAATTCTCTATTCGGGGTAATTCCATACTCAGGACTCTACATTCACTATAGAGGACTCTACATTCACTATAGAGGAGATCTACTGTACTTGAACACCCATAGTACTCGGAAAGTGGAGGGTACCTAAGGCCATTAACCAATCCTCTCTTTAGAACCTAAAATGACCTATGCTAACACCCACTTTTCGAGTACTCTGAGAAGACTAATTATGGGTCCCAATTCTGCGATGTTCCTCAAATTTATAAATGACCAATTCCTCAAACCTTCAAAACATTTCTATTGTCGAATCTCATTACCAGGTCGAACTCCGCCATCTATTACACACTAGAGGCTTTCGACACTGCCAGTGTTCAGAATTCGAACTTCAATCCCAGTGCATTCACGTACGTTCTTTTTCACGGTTACTCCAGCAACGGACTTACTGATTGGGTCGTTAATGCTAAGACAGGTGGGTTTTTTATTTTTTGACCCTTAATTTATCATGTGGTATATCACATACTGTGTCCTAGTAAAAGGCGTAAAATATGAATCATTAAAATCGTCAATTGTAATTTATTGACTAATTAATTTGATACTCGAGAAAGGAAGAACTCAATCACACGTTAATATATTTTTCTCTTCAGTTTTGATAAGTATTTTAAATGAAAAATTCAAACTTCAAAAAAAAATTCAATAATGATCATCAATCATCGCAGAATTGAAATTGCCGATACACACGAGAGTATATAATAAATTACAATTGAATATTCGTCGTATAATTTGTAAAAGATCATCTTTTACAAGTGAATTTAATGTTTCAATTGAGTCTTTAAATTAATATAATAATATTTTTCTTATTTGCAGAATTGTTAGCATATTGTGATTGCAATATCATATCAGTTGATTATGAAAAGTTGGTACCTCCACCGAACTACAACGCTGCGGCAGATAATATTTACGTGGTACGTATACTAACATTAATCTACTAATTTCAATTTATTCAATAGTTATTACTAGTCAGAAAGTAAATTTTCTATAATTTTGTTGTTTTACATAAGACCATATCCCAGGCAAGAAGGATTTATTACTAAGATATTAAGGATATATCCCAGCGATAAATCCATCTTGCCGGGGATATAGATATAATTTGTATATTTATACAGTAAAAAAAACTACATTTCCGTCAATTAGAATTCCAACAAATACTCTTTTTTCAAACTCAGACTGGGAACTTCACTGCCCGTTTCTTGGATTGGCTTAACAGCGACTTCGGAGTCGATTTCCAGAACGTTCACCTCGGCGGACATAGTCTCGGAGCTCACGCAGCAGGCATGACCGGCCACTACGTCAAAATGGGAACTGTTGCTAGAGTCACAGGTAGGATAGAGACCCCAGGATGAATGGATTGAAAGAACTTTGACTTATTCATTTGACTATTACGGAAAAAAATATAGGCAGAAGGAAGATTATAATAGGGACAGAGAAGATTAAGCCTACCTACTTAATCATCAGGAAAATTAATCATAGCTTCCTTGCACAAGAGAACTATATATTATTATAATAACTGAAGCCAATTAGAGTAGTATATCATCAAGTAACGATTATTTATATAAAAAAAATCAAACTATTTTAATAGATTTAATAGATTTTGATCAATCCTCTCAGGAATGGACCCAGCTGGTCCTCTTTTCGAAGAACAAGATGGAGAGCACACGATCAGTCAGTCCTCTGGTGCTTATGTTGACATTATTCACACCAACGGTGGACCTTTCGTTGATGTGAGTATGCCCAATTATGTTTGTCTGTAAAAAAAACTCCGACGCACCACCAAAACTTTCTCCGAGTTGAATTATCAATAGTGTAGTTCCAACATGATAATTGTAACGCTCTAGTGATAGAATATGAAAGTTAGAAATTGCAATTACTTAATATATGTAGATATTCATCAAGTGAATGTCTTTTCAACACCGAAATAAAAGATTAATGATTCAGATATTCTAAAATTTTTCCAGGACAGCTTTCATATTTCCAAAAAATAAAACATATTATATAATGAGATAGAATTTCTCTAAAAACAAATAGACGAATCTTGAAAAAGAAAGCATTTAAAGATTAATTTTCTCTTTTTACTTCAGGGTAACCTAGGTTTGTACACGTCTTTGGGACACTCTGACTTTTACCCCAATGGTGGTTATCACCAATCTGGATGTCCTGAAGTAGGAGATGTCGGTAAATATGCGCAACATAATAGAACTAATTTTATAACAAAACATCTAATTTAGTATATAAGTATTACCATATCAATTATTTCAGCTGGCTGTAGCCATGGTCGTGCCCCAAAATTCTGGGTAGAGAGCATCAACACTGACACACCTTTCAAATCCTGGCCATGTGACTCTTACGACTCGTACTTAGCAGGCTCTTGCACTACATGCGACTCAGGCTGTTCGGAAATGGGACTCAACTCGATAAATGGGTGAGCAGCAAGTTCACACCGCTTCCCAAAAAACTATAGATGATTTCATAGGGAATCTAATATATAATTGCTGGGTTTTGTATACTAAACTGCTACTTAATTCTCTACTTTGGGTTGAGTTACAGTGAACGAATTCTTCAAATCTTAATGCAACATATATTGACTATGTGGTTATATAAAATGTAGGTACCACGTATTAATTTCTGATATCAAATCAAAAAAGGTTCTTCAATAGGTTTATATTCAGGTGATCTTATTATCTTAACTCTAAATTCAGTAGAATAAGTAAAACCATTCACCTTTTAGGAGTGTCAGGAGTTTCAAACAAGTTCTGACACGTTTAAAGATGTTCTAACATGTTTAAACAAATTAGAAATAGGTATGGACATTGTATAACCTCTGGGCCAGCACTAACTAAATCGTGGTAATTAATTAATTTTTATTTTTCAGACCTCAAGGCATATTCTACTTGAATACCAATGCAGAGTCTCCATTCTCGATGGGAGAAAATGGAAATGCAGTTTCAAAAAATCTTCATTGAAGATCATAAATTCTGTCTTCGCACATCGCCATGCAGTACCAAATAAAACTTAATTCTATTTTTTATAGTTAAATATTTTAATAGATATCTTGTATAGAGTCAATCTGAGTGTCAGTGATACTCTTAAAATTGAAAATATATGATGCATGTATATTATTACCTTTTCAATACCATAATGATTGAATAAATTTAAAATATTAGCGATATACACTTCTCTAGAATTTTGCATGGCTATAGGTGAATATATTTTTAGCAAATCCTACAAAAACATGAGAAAAATATTTACATCGAGGATAATATTGCATTCGAATAATTTTCGGTGAACTTTTAATTTTTTGAGTATTTTTCTGAATCCCATTTAAATTGCATTGATTCATTATAAAAATTGTAATTAAATTATTCAAATTATGCGATTGAATAATAAATAAAAAGTAAATTCGAATTCATAGTTAAAAATAGACACTATTGCCAATTTATACAGGGTGTCCCAGCTAGAATATTTGCAACTGCTGTCAGTACTAATAACTCTGCCAATATTGATGTTGTGTCTCGTATTTCTTAGATTAGCTAAGTGATGACCATAACAGCGAATAATAAATAATCAGTTGAATTTAAAATGCACTCTACAAAAGAGCGAAAAGTATATTGCTCCACTACTTATTTGGAGAGAAATCGTTCAAAACAGTGCAAGCCAAACAACACATAAAGTTTCACTTTAACAATTAACCTCTGAAAAACAGAAATTATCTTTGGGTTCAGATATTTACAGTCACAATAACAGTTAAAAACATCAACAAGAAGGCTAAAAGAATATACTGGTACCTCAAAAATCACAGAATTGGATAACCAATGTTTCCCTTCATTGGGCCAGTGCTGTTTGGCAACCGTTAACCCAGTGTTGTTAACCATACATTGACCCATTGTGCACTAGCACTGGTGTGTCAACGCCCGATTGTGCCTTTACTTTGCCAACGTGATAAATAATGCTTAATAACAGGTAGAATTTTATTATTGATATAACTAATCATTCATGAGTTGATGGTTTGATATATTATGACAATAATAAGGTACTGCAGTCAAATGTACCTACTAACCACAATCGATTTTGGGTGTCACATGTACCTTGATAACATTGCACTATCGGGCCAACGTCGGTACACATTGCCAAAGTAAAAGCACGATCGATCATTGACACGCCAATGTTATTACACACTGGGCCAAAGCAATGAAAACGACATTGGGCCAACGGTTGCCAGTCAGCACTGGCACAATGAAGGGAAACATGGTTAACCAATCCAGTGATTTTTTTATGTACAAATAAACTCATGAGTTATGAAGTATATTTTTAAGAAGCACTCGAGTAATGAAGTGCTGAAAGTAATTTTCTTTGTTTAAATCATAGAAAACCATAATCCTTAAGGTATAACTATACCTTTTCCGAGTCAAGTTGACAGAAGTGAATAATGAATTGGCAGAATTGATAAATGAATTGGCACAAGTGAACGTCATATTGTAGAAGTGAAAATGAAAAATTCAATTTAGAAGTTTTTTTAATGAAAATTACAACCTCAATCAAATAGTGAGTTTTTGCAATTTACTCCTCCAGACACCACTAACATACAGTATGGGCCACAAAAATGTTTCCTCTTCTTCAAATACTTGTAAATCGTTAGCCAATGGACGAAAAAACTGTATCTTGGTCTCTTTTTCACCGCCTCTTATTGTATTATCAACAGGTAAAAACAATTTTGAACTGGCGGACATAGTTTGAGAAAAGGTAAGCAAAGAGTGAGGGTGATTATGTTCGTCATTGCGCGAAGGATATACTCAGTGATTTAACTTAATAAAAGGCAGTGAATAAAAGGAAAATAAATTATAATGGTAATCATTTTAATACATGGTGCTTACACTTCTTCCTTGTAAACTATTTGGAAATAGAACAACTTGAGTGACATTTTGATCTCATTGAAGTTTTCACTAAGAATATTCGTCCTTCGCTTGTTCATTGCATGGTTAAGGCCCGCTTCATACTTGTAGTTTTAACAGCGCTGAAAAAAAGCTCTTCTTAAAATGTGTTCACACATGCGTTTTTTTATCGCTGAAGTAAAAATTCAATGTATTTTTTACCATTAGCGATAAAAAAAAAAAGTGTAAACACATTTTAAGAAGAACTTTTTTTAATAAAAAATATATACTCATTAATACTAGGTATAATGCGGAATCACGGTGTCTAGTTCAGACGTTGGGTAGCGATTACGACCGAGCAGAAATGAGTATAAAATAGTTGAATATGATATCATTTGGACCAAATATATACCTAAATTACATAACTAGGGTTAGTTCTCAATAAAATTATTATACGAAATCACGCACTAAAATTACTTTAGTTTCTCCTCAAAGTATTTTCTATGAGATATCTTATAAAGAAAACTAATTTCAGCATATACTCTTGTAAAATTTCTGTCTATGTATCATACGTTTTTTCACAAAGGTAATGCAGAAAATTGTCAAGGATCCTCTACCATCCTCAAATAAGAACCGTTCGTAGACATAGAAAACGGAGACTATTTTCTGAGATTATTTCACGGTAACTAAAAAAAAAACATCAAAATTATAATCCAGATGAGGTTAATACATAGAAGCAATTGGTTCAGAAATTCAACATGTCCCATTTTAGGGTAAGTTCCGTGTTATCGCACGGTTCCAAATTTTCGAACACGTAAAAATCTTTATATAATAATCATTATTTAACTTTTATTTCAATTGGTATCCATGATACCAATTAGAATAGAAGTTAAATAATAATTATAAGTTTTTTTCTGACGTGTCCGAAATTATAGAACCAACCAATAACTTGGAACTTAGTACCCTACTACCAAAAATATTTCATAGGTCATAAAATTGCAGTTTGTTAAATGTAGCACAATAATTATAGAAATCTAAGTATCTATTGATTACTCACCTATAGGTACTGAGTGAGAGTTAAGCTATGGATGGATTTTAAAACATTTAATAAATGCACGACTTTAAACTTTCATCACAGACACAAACAATGAAAGACTGTATATTATTAATTTAGGGTTGAGACAATATGCACTGCATATTATGCAGTGTATGCACATAAAAGTTTAGTGCATATTCGCTTGAAATATGCGTTTCATAAAATGCATATGCACTTTATAATACAAATATGCAACATATATGCAGCAAATAATAAATTAAAAAAAAACATTATACGTATTTCAGTTAAGTAGACATTCTAGATTTCCATCTATTTCTCGAAATAGGCTTTTACCTACTAAGAGGTCCATGTATTTTGCACCAAATATTTTTTTTATTAATTGTTAAAATAATAAAACACTGGAATGTGAATGAAAGTTAATATCTTTAAATTGTCAATTTTTATATATTGAAACACTTCATATAAAGTCTGCTTCCAAGTACATTAACAAGTCATAAATATGAAGCATCTATTATACAGGTAAAGCTCGTACAGCGGACGATCTTTAAACGGTCACCCACTAACAAAAAAAATCAAAATTATCCGTTCTTCTGACCATGCAAATAATATGGTGTAACAAATATTTTATTAGTTTACCTAATATCTATGTAGTCAAACATTGATTATATCCAGAGGTATTACAATTTAAAACCAACACTTAACTTATTGTTAAATTATTTTTCAGTAATTTGATCTAGGTAAACTTTTCCTCAACGTTTTCTTTGATTAGAAAGTTCTATAGAAATTAAAAAGAGGTGTAACTATTTTATATTATATAATATATATTTCATTTATTTACACCAAACAAACAAGTAAAAATCAAGATATTAAATTCGTTATTTTTATTTTGTTTTTGGTTTAATTAAAAAAATATACCAATGAAAACTCCCAATAACAATTGGCCTTATTTCAAAGAAATTAGAACATATAAAGATAACCTGAACGCATATCATTGAGCATAAAGCTAACATGAACGCATAAAAAGCATATTTTAATCATAACAAGCATATTTTAAGCATAGAAGAATATTTTAAGGCATAAAAAGCATATATATATATAAAGTATAAAAGCATATTTAACTAGCTGAAAGCATAAAAGCCTATTTCATAAAGAATATTGTCACAACCCTAGTGATCACTTTTAAGATTAACCTGCCTCGTGCCTCAATTTGCTCTATTGTTGCTAGAATTACTGAGAATGTTGAAACTAAGAACGCAAGATATATTTTCAATATTTCTATGCTCTGTAGAAGTTTTCACTCTGATAAATATCTGGAATATTAAGAAGCAGAGTGCAACCAAGTTCCCAAATCTTTATAACCTAACCTGTAATATTTAAATTTCTGAAGTAGTATAAAAATCTAGCTCTTCTTCATTTGCCTGATGTTTAAAATTTATTTATGTAGAAGTTTATCATTTGAATATCATTAATCAATATATTTTAATAAACACTTTTTATATGTATATTAAATAGAAATTCAATGTGCAAATAGAAAATGCATATGCTTTTTTATATGCATATGCACTTTTTCACCAATATGTAAGATAAGCAAAGTCACAACCCTAATTATTATTAATATGCTTATATACGTAGTAATAGTACTCTACTAAGTTAAAAACTGTAAAACAAATTTTCTTTCTATACCTCATAGAAAATGAGATATGTATATTCGAGGAGTGACAATTATAAATTTCTTGTTACTTTTTTTCGCTTTGGTTACCGTTTGGTAACTAAACTGAGTCGTGATATGGTAACTAAAGCGGGGGATGCCTGTATAAGATAAGAAGCGGAAACAGTCAACATTAACTAGCTATATTATTCAGTCTCAAATCATAAGTTCAACGAATATATATTTATTAATTAATGATTTACCTGTTTCCTAACATTTTATTATAGTTAATAGCTCTTATTTCTTCCTGTTTTCTTCTTTAGCATTTCTATTTAAGATTTGAATGAGAAAATATAATCTGCATCGCATATAATATTCTAAAACCTCTCGAGGAATATTTGAAATTTTCATAGCACATTTACGATAAAGATTCACAACAGCATTATTTTCTTTGATCAGCTCCAAGTTGTGACGTTTTCGGAAGATATCTTCTACAATCACAAAACTTGCTTCATATTCATCATTCATTGTGTTCATTTTGCATCCTCCATAGTTCTTCATGCTAGTCCAATCACCAAATTCACCCATGTTAATATAACCAAGGTATTCATACTTGGATTTGAATTTATAGAAAGCAGTGAATGTTGGCGAGTTAAAATGTATCTTCTCATTCTGTACTTGAAGGAAACTGTATCAGACAAGTACTTAAAGAGACACACTTCAAATAAGATATAACACAAAAAAACACCCTCTGTTCAAAATCTTACCATTGACAGAACCAATATCTTGCATTGGCTCACAAGAAATGGGTCCAAACGATGTGCTCGGGAGTGGTGCCTGTGATTTCGATTATTGAATGTTTCCATCAACTTCACACATTCTATCACCAGGGCTTTTCATCTTATTAGAACCTGAAAGAGAATAAATATTAGTTATTAAATACTGAGACTATCTTGAAATATCTGACAGCTGTTCCAATTAAATTTTATGAATTATTAGAAAATCTCACGGACAGGTACTTAAAAGAGACACACTTTAAATAAGATACGACACAAAAATATACGCTCTGTTCAAAATTTTACCATTGACTGAACCAATATCTTGCGTGGTTCAGAACATCTACTTCCAAATAATGTTTGACTAAATAATCTATTAAGAAATTTCTAGAATTGGAATATAAATTAATAATCACTATCTTCTGGGACTGCAGTTAATAGTTAGCCAAAAAGTTTTCATTTGGAACCTAGTTGAAGTTTTGTATTAAGTAGTATTTACTATGGCAGCATACATGTGGTATGTTCTTGTATAAATAGCCATGTAATGTTAAGAATAAAATGGAATGCCCTTCACTAGAGCCTAGTTGATTAGCTACTAATTCTTAAAAGTTGAGAGACGGCAACATGAGCAAATTTTTCTTTTGCTTCGTCCACATCACATTTTGACTTGCTTATTATTTATATTTGTTAAATATGGTCAAATGGTAGTAATGATAAATTATTCTTTATTCATTTAATTTTGATATTTCAAGTCAGGCTTATTTATTTTATGTAAATTATTTAGCTAATAATACTGCATTTTTTGTTCCTTTAAATTCTTGAAGGGCTTTGGTTTACCCTGTACAACATTCCACTGTGAAAGTTTTACTGCCTTCTTGTTGTCTATTTTCACAATAGTAGTACGCCGAAGTTCTAGAATTTTCAATACTCTCTGAAAACCACGACTTAATGTTCTACTATTGATTAAATGTCTTTTAGATATCATAAATGATCTTAATTCACTTACCACCTTAATTTTCTAATAATTGGTATTGAAGAACTTTTATATTCTCTGTAGCTTTAACATTCATAAACTTTGCCTTTGGTTTGGTTCTGATGAAGACGTTAAACCCCTACTAAATGGATTAATATTTCAAAAGCAATTAAGTAGTCTGTATATTCAGCATAAAAAGTGAAGTGTGGGTAATAACTGCAACGTTATAATAAAACATTGATATAATTGATTATATCTACTTAAAATAAACAACAAATATTGAATAAACTTAGGTCACTATATAGACCTAATACTTATATGGTCAACAAAATAAGAACTTATTATCATTCAAGATATACGAGGGACAAGTGGCTTCATTTTATGAAAATAATCACTATTAATAGGAATGTTAAAAAAGACAAATGATTACACTTTAGGATGGAAGAAGATGCAGTAAATATCTAAATATGCCAAGTAGAAAATAGTATGCAAATTCATAGACGAGTGAGAAGAATGCTCCCATTTTTCAAAATTTGCATGTATACAAAGAATTCTTAAACTCAAAATAAATAATTGATTGATAAATCCCAGTTTCCAATCAAGACTATGACCAGAGCTTCTACTCTCAACTATTGTGTAAGTCTTCAAGGTGAAGTTCTTTCGTGAACATAAAAGTTCTCTGATAACAATATGACACTCAACTGATTTCAAATCATTTTACAGAATATTAAAATGACTAAATAGTTACAGTATCAACACTGGATGTGATGATAGTTCAGATATATTCGAATGCAACAGAGTACATTCTACAGAATTAAATCATGAAGACTTCAATTAGGTTTCTTTATCCTGTCCTTAACTATTTCACAGAGGTCATTGTCATCTACATTAGCTGCCCAGTCTGGAATAGCAGCTTGCGGAAGTGAAAATCCTTGCATGGCTGCTAAAACCGCATTATCCTTCTCCTTGCAGAGGGGCTCGGAGTTGAATGCTACTTTACTCTCCTTTACGGATTGCTGAAAAGATTATAGCTATATTATTCTTTGAAATTAATACATTAAGAAAATTGCAACCTAGAATAAAGTGAAATATTACAGCTTAAATTATTTGAGAAAAAAAGTCAACTATTGACATTTTGAGTTGGAGACATTATAAACTATCACAGTTTCAAACTATGACCTGATCAGTATTTACCATGGTAATGTTTACTGATCAGTACATTTTAGTACAATACAAGCAACTGATCAGTACCTTACAGTGCAATACATTCAACTGATCAGTACCTTACAGTACAATACATTCAACTGATCAGTAGGTACCTTACAGTGAAATACATTCAAATGATCAGTATATTACAGTGCAATACATTCAACTGATTAGTATATTACAGTGCAATACATTCAACTGATCAGTATCTTACAGTGCAATACAATCAACTGATCAGTATCTTACAGTGCAATACAATCAACTGATCAGTATCTTACAGTGCAATACATTCAACTGATCAGTATCTTACAGTGCAATACAATCAACTGATCAGTATCTTACAGTGCAATACATTCAACTGATCTGTATCTTACAGTGCAATACAATCAACTGATCAGTATCTTACAGTGCAATACATTCAACTGATCAGCATCTTACAGTACAATACAAGCAACTGATCAGTAGGTACCTTACAGTGCAATACATTCAACTGATCAGTATCTTACAGTGCAATACATTCAACTGATCAGTATCTTACAGTGCAATACATTCAACTGATCAGTATCTTACAGTGCAATACATTCAACTGATCAGTATCTTACAGTGCAATACATTCAACTGATCAGTATCTTACAGTACAATACAATCAATTGATCAGTATCTTACAGGGCAATATATTCAACTGGTCAGTTTTTTAAATTCTTTTCTCACCTCTATATTTGGCTCAGCCTTCAACCTCAATTTTCAGAGAGCATTTTCAATATTAATATTTCTAAATGCAATAGCCTCTGCAGAAGCATTTGGAAGAATCTCGTCCTCAGCATACACAGTCTCCATTCACCCTCCACTACATTGGCTTCGTGGGTGCTGTAGGCATGCATGATGCTCGATAGATTGCAATAGTCGATATCTTGTTCAGAGTGCTCTATGGACGGAGACTGTGAAGGTTGAGGATTATCATCGAGATTTAAATCGCTGTTAGCTTCATCATCATCCTCACTGGAATCAGATGCCCACTGGAAGAAGAGATTAATAAAATGACAAAAAATTCTGAAGATCTATTACCTATATTGAATGAAATAATAAATAATTTAAGACACATCACACATTACTGAAATTACTAATAATAATTCAGAAATAGAATAACTACAGATTTATATTTAATGGAATGTTCATATTTTTCAAGAGAGTAATTCAAATCTCAACATTAAAAGGTTTCTATGCATTTGTATAGAAAACTGTATACTCTATTTAAAAATCTTTTATTTTCAAGTTTTCAACTATCATATAAAAAAAAAGAGCAACTAATATTCTAAATATGAGAAATGTTTGTAACAGACCTGAACAAGGCCATCTATAGTGTATCAGGCCAGACCATTCTGGCGTTTATAGTTTGAACAGCTGTTGGTCGAAATCATAACAAAGCGCTACACTTCCATTAATTTAGATAGGAATAAATAGAAAAAAAAAGGTTTCGCTCCCAATTGATTGACTTATTTTAATAGTTAAGAGTGGAATTTTAATTTAAAATTTTTACAGTGTATTCATTAGAATATCTACTATCGAATGGTATATTTTTTGCGATAAATTTTGATTTTTAATGGTAGAAATCTTCAATTGCAATGTATCTATAAATTAGCAAGTAGCCGAGTACTGATGAAATAGTTCTAGTTAAAGTAGGAGGTAACATCCTAGATTCCTAGGTATTTTGATTCAAGGAAATACAAATACTATACCAGTGTTTAAGTTTAACTTTCTTTCTATTATAACAGTGACTGGCTAGGTATACCCTGAATAATTTTCAGATATTATGTAGCTGTCATTAATTCAATATGTATTTAAGTTAGGTAGTCTATAACCATATTAGCCCCCAGGGGCTCTATCCTGAAGCTGTCTGTGGTGAATGGAAGAGAAGGGGGGTGGCGTCCCTTGATCCCCGAACTGTTGTAATTTGGATTATGGATTGTCTTTTTTCATTTTTTTAACGCTTCTTGCAGTTTTGGAGGATAGTGCTAGGGTTATGCTCTTCAACTACGAGGTCTTAGATTTTTGTGTTAGGTAGGCTCGTAGGCTTCATTTACCATCACCTCTTCATTTTCCTCTTCCATACGTGAATGCAGCCACCGGTGCTTGTGTACTGTTTCGTCACTTTCCTTGGTGAGTGACTGTATTCACGGAGTAGCCTTTCTGCATCCATGAGCATTGTTACCGACTGTGGTAAGTGACTTTGTTCATGGAGCCACTTTCCTCCCTGACTGCTTCTTCCAGTCCCTTGTCTTTAATTTCCTTTTGACATCAGCGATATGGCATTTGGTTCCAAAGCAGACGTTAAACCCCTTACTAAATTAAAATTATAACCATACTAAGCCTTAATTAGTTGAGTACAAAGTCATAATTCCACAGTTGCAGCTTATTAGTCTTTTGTTCTCTAAATGAATCTTCTATCACCCTCTGGGACTGCTACTTTTTATTTTTTAACCTTTTGTTACCATTAATTTGTGAATTCTGAGATTATAAATCAGAAAATTTTTGATGATTTTGGCATTTTGCTAACTTTTTCTAAATTGCAGAGAACAAAATAAAAAAAAATTTCTTGAGATTCAGTATATGAATAGAGTTAATGCTAGCTAGGTATATATAATTTATATATATTCATATACCTATTATATAATGATATCTAAATTTATAGGTAAATTAATTTTACTTCATATTTCAAAGTGTGGATAAAGTCGCCAGTATATTGGCAACTTTGGAGAGCGAGAGGTTAAATAAGATGAAAAACCTTGTAAATAACTCATAAAATAGAAATACTATTACAGCACTACTAATAGACTAAAGAGATTATAGATACACACATGAATCATGAAGCATAAAAATGTAAAATATTCAAAAGGAAGTCAAATTTCTTCTTTAAAGTATCTTAAAGGTGGCGATCTGAATCATTTCATCGCTAAACTGGTGACTTTCATGCCATGCTTGGAAATATGGATTTTAATTTATCTAATTAGAACCTAAGATTTAATTCTAACTTCCTATAGTTTCTTAATCGATTCAGTGGTACCTAACTAAGGTCAAGCAGGTAAATTGCGTCACACTAACTAACTGCGGCCTCTAACAAGTTAACAGAAACATCATAGCTTCATAACACACATTAAGAACATAAAGTAAAAAATTATAGCACGCATTGTGCTTAATATGGTAGGTATGTAACATTTTATTGTAATTTAGGTTCAGAATGTTTTAGACTCTATTGAGAGAGCTGTAATTAAAAATTAAAGGGCCGCATTTTACCTGCATGACCCTAGCTTAGGTACTCTGCAAGTCCACAAAAATCAGTATCTGAGAGAAATATAGAATGTTTTGAAAGCTCTTTATTTTATTCATAGCCAATTACTAGTAAATACTAAATCTAGGAATTAATAACAAAATGTTCTGAACTTATTGCCTTATAAAACAGTACATTAATATTTACCAAATACTAGACTAGATAGGTACTATCAAAGAAAAGTGAAACCACTTTATGTTAATTTCTCTCAACTAGCTGTTTTCTAATTTCCTATTACATTTAAATTTTACAAATTTGTCATTGTATACCCAGACCAAGAAATGGGTAATGTTCAAGAAATGTCTCATATTAATCAAATAATTATGATATTCAGATAAATTGGGTTATGGGAACATATTAATTAATATCTAATATCTAATCAAAACTCAGATTTGTGTTGGAGAATCTATGAAGAATGTTCCTTTGTAAAATCCATGTTTTAGCTATACTGTGGCAGTAGCTACTGATTTTCTTCATAAACTGTATCCGTCATTGCTAAATCTAGAAATGATTTTTTTTTCAGTCAAAAAGTGTAATTAATTTATATTAAATTTATTGCATGAGCAGATATAATTACAATTAGATGTTTCTGAATTCCACTTAACTTGAGGTAAGTTGTTATTATTATTATGTTTTAATGAAATTTCATCATACCTAGCTATTATTCAGATTGTAGCTCAGATTAATTAAATATATTTTTCATTTCAAACAGGCAGTATTGGGCCATTTTCTCTTCAACTGCAGTATTTAAATGAAAACATTCATCTCAAAAATTACAAATTGGTAAGTATTTATTAATTTGTTTTAATTAAAAATAATTATATTTATAAAGGATAAATGAAATATTGAATTATATGTCAATATGAAATTTTATTACATGTTGCTATATAATTTCTTTTACTTTACTTCCATAGACCAAAATACAATTGGCATCATAAGAATTTGAAGATCATCTGTGCAGATGCCATCCTGGATTCCATTATATAGCTAGTTAATAAGTAATAATTGTTATTTCAATGTAAGGTTGTTACTTTCATCAATCTTATTTTAGCCAACAATGATTAGCTAATAAAGATGAATACATAGCTATCAAGAAATGCATGAATAATTCTCATGTCCTTTATAACTTCAGTTGCTACAGTTTATTTATTGTAAATAATATAAGATTTAGATACTGCATATAAGAATAATAGATAAGAACAGAACAGACAAGATAACCAGCTATATCAAAAATAATTTCATAAGTTAAGCTATTATTCATTTTGTGTACAAAAGACTAAAAATAATAATTTGGAATCTCTCCTATGTATTGGAATTATTATTATCAAGAAAAAAATAATATTAAATATTTTTTACACAAATCAATGATGTCAGAAGAGGAATTAATATTATCTACAATTTGTAATTTTTCTAAAATTTTATTTTCATGAACAGCTATATCAGTTCTACATTCATCAGGAGTTTTCATTTTAAGAGGAGGTTCTCTATAAAAATATGATGGATGGTTTACAAAAATTGAAGGATACGCATCTCTAGTTAATATTGGAACTTTTCTCTTGCATGAAACATTACTGTTGTCAATCCTCACAGCAGATATTTCTCTTACTATGAATTGTTCGTGAAAATACTTTATGCAAAAGACAGAAGGATCAAATTGTTCACGGTGAATTCTACTCAGCCACTCTCTTTTCCTCAATTCATTCTTGGGAAAGGTGAAGACGGTGACATTAGGATCTTGAGGATGGTAATTTGATCTGCACTCTGGTACACAACATTTTCTACCCACCTGCAAACAATTTTTACATATTAACAGAGATGAACCTACAATTATAAGTTTATTAGATATTAGTCTATGCTAACTAAAATTTTACTGATTGAATATTAAATATAAATGGATAAAATATTCAAATGGACTAGCTGAAGCTAGTCAGCTACATTTGATTTAACAAAGACAAATCTATCATTTACTATTTACTTATTTAGTAATCTAAAACCACAGGTGGCAATAATGTAAATTGATAATTTGATAAAAGTCAATGTAGCTAGCTTATAGAGCTACTCACCTCTACAGCAATAGGTTCTTCTCCTTTTCCAGGTTAGGTAGCTGACTTTACCTACAGCCAATGGCTTAGAAATAGCTACTGTGAATATTTAAACAATATTTAACTGAAAAATAATATGTTAGAATCTGAAATGATATATTTAGAAAATTATTATTAGAGGTTAATGCAATCTCTAAATTTCTTAATCAGAGCCATTACACCCTGAACAAAGAAGCAATATCTCTACTTAATTTAAACTGTGACTGAATTTTGTGGTAGTTAGCCACTAGGTACCAAAGTTAGTGTTGAGCCAAAATTAATGTAAAATATATAGGGATTAATTCAAATTTCAGAAGTGTTTGTAGCAAAATTGATGCAAATATAGGAATTAATTCAAAATTGTTCAGAGATAATCTCCCATATTCTGCAGACTGGTTAAGATGACGAGTTTGGATATGTTTTACTACCTGGCCAATCTGGAAAAAGTGGTCCTTTCTGATGGATTAATAATTAATTAGCTACTCTGTTGGAGTTTGGCAAACCTAAAATACAGTAATAAATTAATGGGAATTGTATAATCCCCAGCATTTAGCCTCTAAAATTCATCTGTTAGCCTAAATTATTTTCCAGAGTGGTTACCTGGCAGTGCTGCCTAGATACCACCCATGTTTAAGAGGCTGGAAAATTGTAAGCCAATTTTTGAGCTAAAATTTCACAAAAATTTTGAGCCAAGCCAATTTGGTCATTTTTTGAAGATTAAAAGATTTCAAGTCAAAATTAACATGGGAACATAATAATTAATTCAAAATTTTAAGCCAATTAGACATATCTGAGTTTTGACCTTTTGAAATCAAAGCAAATTAATTGGCTTTAACTGACATACTATGTAACATGGGGTAACACCATTTCATAATGGACAGTTGGTACTCAGGTATATACTATATTGTTTAATTAAATAAAGATTATGTAGTATACTGAATACTACACAATTACACCTTTTAGGCTTACTGAACATGGTGACACTATGTGGCTAACACCCTAACACTAGGTAAAGTTTGACAAATCATAAATGGAATAGATTGTTAGAGCTTAGTCCATAGAACCATAGCTATGTCATATTTTCTAATTATTGTACCTTTTCAATAGTAGAACTTAGTTAAGTAATTAGGTATTGTAGCTCAATTGTAGAATGGTAGGTAGTATAAATTAGTGTAAATCATAGATATATCTATTATCAGTACCAAAATACTGCTGACAATTTGATATATATAAGTATTTCAATGGGTACTAACTAAGGGTCACACAATAGCCTGGGCCCTGATAGATAGTTAGCCGATAAAGGTATGGTCCGTATGGACTATGGAACAACTTGAGGAATTAAAGATTTTCACTATTAAAAACTAAAATTTCTTGCAATAAATATATTCCAGTATTTAGCAGAGATTCCAATGAATACACTATAAATTTTTCAAATTAAAATTCAACTCGTAACTGTGAAAATGAGTCAATTAAAGGGGAGCGCAACCGCTTTTTTCTATTTATTCCTATCTAAATCAATGGCTGCGTAGCCGTTTGTTATAATTTCAACGATCAGCTGTTCAAACCAATGGTCCGACCTGATACACTATAGATGGTCTTGACCTGAACCTCTAAATGTTGCTGAATAGGCAAGTAACCAGGAGGATACTCCTGTCATTGAGTGGAATTTCTAAACCATCGTCAGACTCCTCTTCATCTGATAGGAAAATAACGGGAGGTGGCATCTTTTCATCTGACATTTCATTGTGAGGTAATAGTTCTGGTGTTGGACCCATAGCACTGAGTATTAGAATTCTATCTTTCTCTAAATTTAACAGTTTTAAGAAAATTGCAACCTGGAGATTGGAATAAAATTGTTTATTAGATAGCTACAACTTTACAAGCATACAAGTTACAACAAGAACTATAACTTATTAACTTTAGTTCTTAACAATTTTGATTATACTTTTAACTGAAATAGCTATAATGTTCTGCAGCTAGGCCTTTAAACCTAGTTACAGTTATTAGTAGCTATTTACAATTTGATCCACTGAATCCTACAGGCTTCAGAGTCATATTTTTATAAATATATATGACAAAGGACCAAAAAAAAAATATGACAGGACCAAAGATTTTTCATTTAATTCCATTGGTCTTCCTACTTGAAATTTTTTGAAATTTTATGATTTTACTCACTAATTTCACTTCTCAAAATTAAAGGTAAAAACTAATAAAGTATGTAATCACTAAGTAGTAGGTAAGCAATCCAGTCACCAGACTGCACAAACTGGTTAAGTGTTCTCCAAGAAATCTTATATTTTGGCTTCTGTTCACAGTAAAATACATGTAAATATAGGAGGAAATTAAAGATTGATCGCACAGAAAATGTTGAAAATGCCCCATATACTGCAGTCTTGCAGTGTATCAGCATAAAAATCTGCTGACAACATGACATGGCTCCAGCCACCAAGAATATTTTTTGAAGGAACCCAAGAATGAAGAATGGAGGCAAAGGGCAAAGAAATATCTAACCTAACAAAATAAGTCATGCATAGAATACAAAGTCATGCATAGAATACATAGCTACGGCTACTTACCTGTACATAGGTCTTGCTAGAAAACATGTAACTAGGTATGTATTCATAATTCAATATTTTATAAAAGGTATCCAGGATACTTGGTATGGTATCATGGATGATGGAAACCAATTAAACTAACTCTGAAACTAACCTAGACAACATGAACATGTAGACTATATATACAGTGTACATGTCACGCACGTTTGAGTGATCTGCCATATCGACCGATTTCGCTGCGCAATTTATTGATCAATAGTTTGCGCAGCTATCGATTCCTAGCGCAATCATCTATCGATTACTGCGCGTTCGAATGATATGATTTTTTTAGTTTGTACATCAAATTGGCACATTTCTCACGGATATCAGTCGATAGCACAACCATCGATCGATTCTGCGCGTTCGAATGATACATATTTTCTTAGTTTATGCATTTAATCAATTGTTTGGTTTTTAATAGAAAAATACTTTTTTATATATAATAAGGCAACCATTAGTCAATTGTTGCGCGTTTGAATGATAAGGAATTTGTTAGTTTATGAATCTAATTTTTACATTTAATAGTGCAACCATTAGTCGATTATTGCGCGTTTGAATGATATGGTATTTGTTAGTTTATGCATCTAATTTTTACATTTAATAGTACAACCATCAGTCGATTGTTGCGCATCTGAATGATATGGAATTTGTTTGTTTACGCAACTAATTTTATTTTTCATAGGGCAACCATCAGTCGATTAATGCGGGTTTGAATGATATGGTTCTTTTTTGTTAGTTTATGCAACAATCAACTGATGGTTTCTCTATTAAATGTAACAATTAGATGCATAAACTAACAAAATCCATATCATTCATACGAGCAACAATTGACTGATGGTTGCCCTATTAAATGTATTAATTATGTACTATGACAAACTAAAAATTAGACTAATCTGATGAGTTTATCAGTCAGTGCCCGCTAAAGGGTTAACGGCTGCTATGCTGGATAATGTTGTAATCATTGCCTAAAGCTAGGTTCTTATGATCTAGGTTGGAGGACTATCAGTCATATATGCAATGGGTTAGTGTTATTATGATGGTGCAACAGGTTAGGCAGAAGGATGAAATGCAGAGAACAATAAGAAGACAGTGGTCAGAAGGTGTATTTCTACAAATCATAAACAGAGAGAAAGAAAGAGTGTGAGGGATGTTATCCGTACAAAGAAACAAAACAAGAATTAAATTAAATGAACAAAACATAAATAAAAGAATCATAATGAATAATTAAATCATATAACACAAATAAGATAAAACAATGAATGAATAGCAGATAAACAAGAGTAACCAAAAGCTAACTAAATATATGAACCAAAGGAAAAGAAATATAGACACTCACTCAGTTGGTGAAGACACAGCTTTTGGAATGAGGACATACAATGAAGTGAAATACAGGCCTTAATTACGTTGAGTTAATGAATGAAATTATATGTTCTAAAGGAAAGAAATTATTTGTTCTGAAAAAGAATGAATATTGATAAAATATTTAAAGTGAAGTTTATAAAATTAATTGACTTAACGGCTAAAACGTGTCTCCATGGACTCAAAAGGGCTAACAGTACCTGGAGGTATTAGTCTGACTCCTCAGAGAAGACCACTCTAGCATGATAGAATCTGCCAGGTTGACTCTAAAGTCAACCCGCTAGTACAGCTCTTCCCATCATTGAAGTACACAAGCCCCCACGCCAACTACAAGGCTCCTCCATCGGGGGGGGGGGGGGGGGGGGGGTTGAGGGGGGGGGGGGGTTTGAGGGGGGGAGGGGGATTAGAGGTGTCTCTACTCAAGAAAACATATATGAATAATGAGGATAATTTTAGGGAGATGTCTCTGTTAGCTATGGGAATTAGAATTTAAACTAGGGCTATTTCTGAGAGACTTATGTGGTGGGTAGGAGAGTTAGGGTTAGATGATGAGAATCAGGCTGGTTTTAGAAGGGAACCACAGGCAAGGCTTTTGGACTTGAAGAAGGCTTATCCTCAAGTACCTAAATAAGCCTTGCTTTTAGGTATTTTAAATGAGTAGGGGTTAGGTGGGAATTGTATGAGGGTAATTAAGGTTCTACCAAAAGAGACAGCACAATAAAACAGGC